>VOMN01103304.1:0-14418 GCA_014899125.1 Orchestia grillus
TCCATTCGGTTTCTTCATCATGTAGTGGTCACTACAATGCCGTCAGGAGCTATGGGTAAGACGTTCCCGTAAATAACGTAGTAAAATTTAATTAATCTTCCTAGCTGATTTGTTATTCCATTTCGTGTAGCAAGTTTTCATCACTTTCCATTCTTTTTCAGTTTTCATTTTAGCGTCAAACAATGGGAATTGAAATTCTCCTATTGACTTAATGTCGAGATGAGTACCTAGCTCTACACATGTCACGTCCGAATAGAAAAAGTACACCAACAATGAATTTGCAAATACTGAAGAGCACATTTCGTTCGTTCATTTAGAACGCTGGAGACTACCTCACGTATCAGTTCGATTAATTTTTCCTCATTAACACTCTGACTGCGACGTGTGCCATGTATGGTACACGCGATCATCTAACCTAACGTACTGAAAGTACTAACGTATATGAATACAAATTTTCAAGTTTTCATAAAATTTGTGTTCATTACTCGAATAAGCTAGTTGGGATTAGGGGAAAAATGAATAGAATAACCAAATTTGTGACCGTAAAATCCTTCAATTTTAAACTCACAGCGGAAGTTTTAGTCCACATGAAATATTTCCTGCGTGGAGAATCGCAGTCAAAGCGTTGAGAAATGAATAATTTTAAAATAGTAGACAGGGTGCCACAGGGTATTTGAGAACACGATTGATCATTAAAACATGTTCAGTTATATAGATATATTTTGATGATAGTTTATAATTTTAGTAACACAATGTTTACTCATGTTTCATGAATCCATTTTCAAACTCGATAATTGCCTCAATCCCCGGTAGAAATAGTCAACACGCCACCACCAAGTGGTCTTTTTTAATTTTGTTCTCACGTCCACAAGGGCAGCATTCTGTTATGTTATTGGGATGATGATTGGTTTATTGATGAAAAACGCTTCACACGTTGACAATCCAGTGGACTTGAGCCTGATTAGCTTGACAGCCGCTAGCCTGGCGCGGAGAAAAACAACGTCTCTCAGATTTGGAAGGGGTTATTACTGTAATTCAGTAATCACTTACCGCGGATTAGGTTTCCTTGTGTCTTTGGGGACATGAACGGATTCTTTCTTCACGGTATTTAACAAAAATTGTCCTCATGCACCACATTTTTTCGGGAGCAACTCATGACACCTCAACGTTTCTGGTAACGCTCTTCAATGATATTTCTAGACCATTGCCGATAGTTTGAAGTTTGTGGATGGAACTGTGTATTTATAGCTTCTAAACGTCTGCAATGCCTTATGTTTTTAATGTACTTACCTTTGCTCATTTATAACACATCTCGTCGTTGGGAAAAATTAGTGCATGCGACTTTCGTTAATTCTTTCAAGCATAAACCGGGCTACTCCTGTTGCGATGTCTTTCTTCTTTCGCCCTGCGAGAGGTTACCGGCCTGAAACGTCCATTGGCACTGATACATCGGACGAACTTTCTAATGGCTCTGTACCAAATTCTGCCTACGGTGTTTCTTCCAATGGCAAATGTTGTGGCAACATGTTTGATAGTACCCCGTGCTGACGATTTTTGGATCTGTCCAGTTGTACTTGTAAGATTGCTGTTCGTCCCGAGTTAGTTGATTCAGGATTTTTACGCCTTTGTTTCACTTCTACATTATGTTCTTTCACATATTCCCTATTTGAGTTTCTACTCAAGTAGTCTTTGACAAATCCATATATATCCTCTGGTAGAAGCAGTCGTATTTTTATATACTAATGAATTTTGAACGTAAATAGGGAGTTCTTTTGTTCTTCAAAGCAAAGATAAACTGTACGAAATACCGTATCTTACGGGATGCGAGGAATAGTTGAGGACATGTAGTTTCCGAGTTCATTACACACTCGATCCGTTTATGATATCATTTTTTTTATTTCCGATAACCTATTCAAATTGAGAGGTAAGCTCAAGCAACGAAAAGATATGCAGTTATAGTTCCTTTAACTGCAAATATGATGGTTTGGGAGTTATTATTAAAGGTCATGTCATGCCCCATAACATTTTTCTACAGGGTTTTAGGGTTGATGCCGCTGGAGACCCTAATGCTTTAAAAACGGCTAAGCTCTGGATAGATAAAGTATCCAATGGAAGGTCGTATGTATTTTAGTATGACTCCCCACCTTCTCACCAAGCCATAGTAGCCCTAGTTTAGTTATCGAAGTTTTTACGATCATATGACCCTTAATTCGCGGCCCTAAACTCAGTAGACTTAAATCCTGTTGACAATTACACCTGGAGCTACATTGAAAGGGAGACTAACCTACCTCCTCTTAGTACCATAGCTTCACTGAAGGCCACCATCGTCCAGGTGATGTCCGAAGTGAACGAGGACAGCTTAAACCCAGCTTGTCAGCGGTTGGTTTCGGACCAGCATTAAAATAGTCATTGAAGCCAAAATTGGCTTCATACTAAAATGTGATGAAAAATTATCAAGGATATCAATACAAACTTGAATTAAATGAATACATTTTTTGCTAAAATATTATTGTCTACATACATTTTTAAAATGTTCTCAAATAGCCCTCGCACTCTATTATTTCTCACCCTGTTGTCATTCCTCGCTGAAGTTGAGGTGGAGAATAAAAATATGCCAATTAGGTTGAAGATGGTGATGTAAACCATGTTTCTAAAGTACCGTTTTGATATTAAAAACATACAAAGCCATTTTTCAACAATTGCATTTTTACATGAAAGTATAGAATATGTTTTGAAATTAATTTCTGATAATAATACAGCACTCATCGTATCGTACGACCATGTTTTGGAACCTGCCCTTGTAGGAATCAGCCACCTGATTATCTAACTTCTGCATCACGGCCGTTTTGACGCCGTTGTCGTCGTAGCGCAGACTGTTAAGGTACTTCGAAAGAAAAAAATTCAGTAACAGCATTTAAACACACTTCTACGATGAGCAAGAAAGGGGTGACAACGCTCATTCACACGCACAGCTTTCAACTCAGGATCTTATCGTATCATATGATTGGAAATAACCTCATTATCACTCTTTGTATCGCCTGGACCTAGCACCCTGTGACTACTAATTGTTCCTACGGGAAAGAAGAATTTCGGTGGCCACTCTAGGACGACGATGTCGTTAAAACAAACTTGGTGCAGTAGTTAGCAAATCAGGTAACAGATTTAAAAGTTTTAAGAGGCTGAGTTACTATCGATTTAGAGATACAACAAATCTTTTAATAAGGATAAAAATTGTGCTTAAATATTGCTTAAAATTTAGGTTTCCATGTAAAGATGGCATCTTAAAAAAAACTTAATGATTACAACATCAAAATGGTATTATGAAGACCTTGGGAAAAATATCCCGTCGTCTACGTCTCTTGTAGTTAGCGTTACTTACCACTCCTGTCACAACCGAGCAAGTGTTGTCACCACTTCGTTATTAGATACAACTTCACAACTTGACTTTCGTGGACAGGTCATTTCGCCGGATCCAGGAATCATCGATGTTGGTTGTTTAGGTAGCGTAGTGACACTTTGCTCACGACGACACCAGAAAGATGATAGAGTTAAAATAGTACGAGTAGGAATAATTGTAGAGCCAACTATTCATATCGTCATCTGAGTTCAGGTACCTTTTTCATGTACGATAGAACGGGTGCGATGAAAGGAACAGCACCATACAGTAGGGTTGACCACGGTGGGCCCGGAGCGCTGTAGGACCAAATATTGCTGTCGTCACTGAATTGAATTGCCAGAAATGTGCGCATTGGCAACCAGTCCTACAAAAAAGGTTCAGGGTTGTTGCACGGGTGAATAGGCTCAGCGGTGAGGCCAATAGGTGAGAGCAATAGGTTAGGCTGTGAATAGGTTCAGGGGTGAGAGCGATAGGTGAGGGCGAAGAGATCCAGGGGTGAGAACGATGGGTGAGGGCGAAGTGATCCAGGGTTGAGGGCAATAGGTGAGGGCGAATAGATCCAGGGTTGAGGGCAATAGGTGAGGGCGAATAGATCCAGGGTTGAGGGCAATAGGTGAGGGCGAATAGATCCAGGGTTGAGGGCAATAGGTGAGGGCGAATAGATCCAGGGTTGAGGGCAATAGGTGAGGGCGAATAGATCCAGGGTTGAGGGCAATAGGTGAGGGCGAATAGATCCAGGGTTGAGGGCAATAGGTGAGGGCGAATAGATCCAGGGTTGAGGGCAATAGGTGAGGGCGAATAGATCCAGGGTTGAGGGCAATAGGTGAGGGCGAATAGATCCAGGGTTGAGGGCAATAGGTGAGGGCGAATAGGTCCAGGGTTGAGGGCAATAGGTGAGGGCGAATAGGCTTAGAGTCGTTGGACGGCAGTGACGCAGGCTGTGCGAGAGTCGTTCAGTCGACGTCTTCGTAGCGGACGCGCAGTGAGGGCGAGGCGGTGGGACGAACAGGCAGCGGCTGCACCATGCCCAGGCCCGTGCCTAGGGGCTCGCACGTCCTGCAGCAGCCATCACAAAAATATTACACAAAATTAAAATTGATAAAGACAAAAAGCGATGAAGTTGGTACTAAGGGCCAGGTCTCGCATATTGGGGATGAAAAATGAAAACAGGATGAACACAAGTTGAAATCGCAGTTGTTTTGGGAATTAACGATTCTAGAATTCCGTGTACGAAACAATAAAGCGAAATAAAACGGAAAAATTGCATCTTCTGATTGTAATCAACCCGAATAGATTACAGTTTCTGAAGGTTAATAGAATATATATATATTAGAGGTTGATAGAATGCAATAGAATAAAAAAATATGACAAGAGAAACGAGCCAAGTGTCCCATTCTTGGGTTCTTACCAAAGCCTCATGCCATCTGACATCAATCACGCTCAGGCAAACGATTCGACGTTCAATAAAAGAGCAGGAAAAATTAAACAAATTGTACTACCTCCTGCGTGTTCTGCGACCTCCATGGCTGCCACTAGTCAATCCAGCTCTACAGGAGAACAAGATCTTGAAAATCCCTCATCGGCTAATACGCACAAGCATCAGAACGATTTAACATAAGAAGTCAGTCGTTTTACAATCCTGGGATCGTATCCTTTACCAAACTTTTCTTCAAGTCATCAGTAATTTTCAAATAGTGATCTCGAATTCTTACTTTATTGTTCGGGGAGATTTCCTGTGATTTCCTGTCCATTAGACGCAATCTGAACGGTCTTTAAACGCGTGCACGGTACCGGCAGAGACGATGCTTTTCCACATTTGGTTCCAAATTAGAGTTTCAATGAATGACCAGAATTTTGATGGTCCTGCTTGGTCGTGGGTGGAGTGCGTGTCCGTTTTGTCAGACGACATTTCGCCGTGGTCGGTTCCTTAACTGTCATCATTATGGTTGAAGGAGGGAATGCTTTTATGCACGGGTGTGATGCACAGTCTTTTGAACAAGGTAAAACTCGCGTGGTTTTCGGCGCTAAACATATTAGTTTAGTTAACTTAATAGCGAAGCTGTAGCACTTGCAGTAGCTTGCTTTACCTCTGCAATAGATACTGTACGCCCAGTCTAGCATCTTCAATTTCACTAAAGTGCATATCATCAAGTTTGAGGAGGTCATCGCGGTTGATGTAATGAAGCATATGGTCCATTTACATAACACCTTTTTATTACGTATTTATTTTCATTGTTTTGTTAAGGCACTTCACTTAGGCACTTGGAATTTTTTTATTCAGGTCAGTTACTCTTTGTAGGAAGCTAGATACAGCACGACTGATTGTGTTTCTCAGTTTAAAGATTAAATCTTCAAGGATTAGAAGCTGTTAATCGGGGTATACCCTTTTGAAGTTTTGTGTTTCACAGTAAACTATGACAATATCATCTCGCGAGCAGTTAAATTGTTCTAGGAGTCGGATTGCTTCCAACGTTCCTATCGCAGAGCAACAGGGAACGTTTCTTTCTACTAATTAGCGCTTGGATGACGTACTCTACTTCTTGACGTTGCGGTGTCGGAGGACGAAAGTTATTGATCTCACACTGTTGGTAGCGTCGGTGTCTGACTATTCGGTATGCGCTTGTGTTGAATTTCGAAGGCTATATGCATAACCATTGTTTTGGATATGGGTGTTGGGTTTAGTTGGTTGGGTGTTAGATTAACCTTTAGGGAATGTTTGGAATGGTTAATGAGATAAAGCTCGAAATAAGGAAGTTGGCTCTGGGAGACCAGTCGGATAAATCTGAGCTATACAGCCCGATGAAGGGTGAAGGAAGACCAGATATTTCTGAGTAGAAAATTGATTGAACAAGTCCAGAACGTGAAATTATAATTTTTGGGTATCCGTTAACAATATTGTTGATAGGGATAAGAAACTACTGGTTACCAACATGTTTTTTTATAAAATGAGCGAATAACCCGAACATAGGTCTTTTAGTGACGCTAGGATTTTAACATACGTACATTAGACGCAATTGTTTAAGTTTAGTCGACTTATCTGGTGCAGTCACGTAAAAGGTGTAAAGTAGATTTAAAATTTGATCACAATTCATATATATGCCTTTTATAAGTTGACATCGATGTCAACGATGGAAATTCAAAGGAGAGTGTGAATAAAATAAGATAATGTCTTTAAAAACTTTTGTCAATTCTCCCTTTCAAGTTATTACTCAAAAACATAAAACTGAAACAAGCATTAATATAACATGTTTCACACGTTTAACTAATTTTTACTTGTTGCTCCATGTCACGTTGTTCCCAATGGTCGTGGGAGCGTGGGCGCGCATGGCAGGTAAGTCTCTAGAGGAACAATAGATCAAAGGCGGGGCAAAGATTTGAAGCAAAGCTTACCTTTTTTCCAAAAACATCCACAAACAATGAGAGTAATTACGAAATTCCCCTCACAGACATAATACGATTGATGATAAAATGTATAGTTAATATTTTTCCTGCACCAAGCCCATAACCGCACGCAGCACAGGCCAAGTACCGGGACAGAAAATATTGCTAAGACAATACTGCTACTAAGAACGAAGATATAAAACATAAGTGTAAGGATAAGAGGTAAAGATACTCGGAGCATAAACACATGTTAAGAGTGCGAAGAATAGTGACGTACAAAATAATGCCATAAATCGCAGAGGCACAAAAAAATACCAAAAAATTGAGAAACTAAGAGTAAATTATACAAATGAAACAAAAGGAAACCAAAAAATTGCTCAGAGCAAATATTCAAAAGGCAAGAATGCAAAGGGTAAAAAAGCCGAGCGCAAGACTCCTTCTGGGCATGTAGTCCACAGAGCTAATAGTCCCCCAACCCTTAGGGTGCCCGCACACCAAAAGCGTTAAAGCGAGAGTGCAGGCAAGCGAGAGTGCATGAAAGACTGAAAGACCATCTTCAGCACGCTTGCAATCTCGCGCATGCACGCTTTTGGTGTGTGCACTTGAATGCATTACCGTGTTCTCAAGCCACTCTTGCATTCTCGCATGCAATCTTCTCGCTTTAACGCTTTTGGTGTGCGGGCACCCTTACAGGTTTCGCATGCTGACAGGGAGCGTAAGTGTCCGAACCGGCCACTGCTGTAGGTGTCTCAACGAACTTTCCTATCATTAGCTATCCTATTCGACATTTTTTTAAAAGCCCCCATCCGAAACCAAATCGTTAAGAACGCAATTTCACTGCTTTAAAAATATAGAAGCAAATTTTATTGCAGATATTAGAACAAGGATCTGGCAACAGGTCAAAGCACAAGGACCAGACAGCTATGTTGGTGGCCAAATATTAATTCACCGAGTGTATCCAGGGACATCACAGCATTCGCTCATCCTTGTTACAGTACAAAATTTGAGCAAGATTCAGTGACCCATTCTCGGGAAAAAACTTCAAACTAATGAATAAAGTGTGGTATTTGCCCGCGTATCAAACCCACATCCGCATGAGACACATTCCTATTTGACAAGTATGTTTTGTGGAATCGAATTTGTATTGTTTCATTAGGAAGTTATCAACTATTAAAAAAGAATAGTAGCTCACACTAAAAATATTCTGCATGAATACCTGATACACGTTAGCTATTCGTGACTAGGGTCTACATGTACATTCATTGACTGTAACAGCCTAGTAATTTGAGAATTCAAAGTAAATCGAGCAATCACATGAAATTCGTGAGTACTGACTGAATAATAAAGCGTGCAACACGCAATTTTTGATACAAGAGTGGCTTCCAGTTGCCCCTCATGTAGTGCCGTTTTAGAAATCCATGACTGCATGTTTGCATGAGCCTGGCTGACTAGCTTTTTTTAAGCCGAGAAGCCTACATTTCTGGGCAGAACAAACTGGAGCAAGGACAGATAGGCTCGAGCAATGGAGCAAGGACAGATAGGCTCGAGCAACGGAGACTCTCAGGCCTGCAATTAACTGTTGGTAGTAATCTTTCTGGATTTGTGGGCTCAATATATTTAAAATCTGGCAATAATTTACGCCCTCTATAAACGGAATGGTTTTCATTTTGCTCTTTCCCAGCTAACTGATGATAGGTTACTAGCTTCTCCATAGTTTGGGTGATGGAAAACCGCCTTACCTTGGTAGCTCATTGGGATGAAGATCTTCTTTCTTTTCTGTTTCCGTGGTCGATGATGCTCCACTGGCCTCCCCTCTGCCAGGCAAGCCGTCACGTGGCAATGTCAGGCGCTGAGAATGCCGGCTAACAAATGTACCAATGGCGCTATTAATCTTGCTGAAGCCAGGAGACATGTCCTTTTCAACCAGGATTATATTAGAGAAGACATCCGTTCTTCTTCCAGGTACATGAGATCTACTTGAACTGGGTGCGTCAGGGCTAGATTCAGTCGAAGTCTCGATTGAAGGTTCAGGCAGGCTCATTGGGGCCGATGGATGTGCAGTCGTTTCTATTCTTGGGGCGGGACGAGAAGGAATAACTTTGCTAATGTCATCATTGAGTAACTTTACTTCTGATACATCTCCAGAAGGATTGCATGGCCATGGAGAGTCAGAGTTTACATCATAACTGGTAGTTGTTTGGACAGACCGGTGAGCTGTAGGTGTGTTCTCCAATGGCCTCTTCATGGTCCTAGGTCCGGACTCTAAGGATGTATGAGAGATAGGAGCCACTCTACAGGAAGAAGATGAATGTAGGTTTTTTGAGCCACGCAGAAGAAAACTACCACTGGGAGACTCGGATGTCGAAGACGAGCTAGGTTCACTGCGAAGAGAGATTTCTTCAGAAGTAGGAATACGAAGCGTACTATGGCGATGACAAGAACATGAATGATTTACCTGATGATGACACGGGGCCACGGGATGAGAAGCGGCACCTCTCAGGGGAGACTCGAGGGAGTCCCTTGGGAGACAGGACTCGAACGTGACGTCAGCGTATGTTGCTCCCATCATTCTCGGTGTGGTCACATCCAGAAAAAGAAAAGGGTCGTTTTCTGGTTGTACCAGAGGCCGCCTTTTAAGGACTTGCACCGGCTGATCCAAGCCAAAAGTGTTGGGTACAAGAGAAAGAGCTTCGTCGAGTTTGGTGGCTAAGGAAGCCGCGTCCAACACGTCGAACGTCATCGGAGGCATAATGACGAGCACGTTCTTGTGAACGCCTTCCCTGGCGATGACTACACCCACGCGACGTAGTCTGAAAGAATCGCGGAATTGCGGTAAGCTGCTTTCTGGCATCCACTTCACGACGTACGACGTAATGTGGAAGTTTTATCAAAGTCAAAATTTGTGTGAAGTAGCACTTCTCATAACACCTCGTTGATGTAAAATTTCAATGTTATTGCAGTTTATTTTGATAGAGAATTTTTAACATAAATGGTAATTGTCGCCAACGCACGAGTTAACTCTTTTGACGTCTCTTCAAATTGATTATATTACGGCTGTATTCGCATGAGAGACTAGAATCTTAGTCCCCCTGCGTTTCTTGATAAAAGATTATTCACAAGAAAAAGCTTTTATTCCAATCAAAATAGTAATGGTCCCTAAAATTCTACAATCTATAATTCTGTTAAATCTTTAAGAAAATAATTTATTATTCCCTGAAATAACACTGAAATCATTTTGAAATACTTCCATGCATGTTACGAGAAATTACCAATTGAGTTTTTTAGCTCCTATGGAAATTAAGACTCAAGTTTATATTTAGTAAAAACTACAAAGGAATTACGAGCGAAACATCTGACTACGGGAAACTATGGAACAGTGAGTCGGCACCTATGGAGCCCCCTGCTGATCAATGCACAAAACATCCTAAACATTCTCCAACATGTGGTCCGTGCGATAGCTACATCGATCCCGGTGGATCTGATGGAAGAGGTTATTTCCTGCAGTGAATGCACTTCGTGAAGATGAAGTCCACGGAGGAAACCTTCACAGGAAACATAGGTAAACATCTTCACTTCGTAGGAAGGAAATTCGTGCCTCACCCAGAAAACCTCATCGATATCATTTCATGAGTAACTTTATTAGAACAGGAAACTATTTTCTATATGACGTCACTGCTGCTGAGCAAACCATATACCTCGTAACAGCTTGTGCCTCAAACTGGACAGTCTAGTACCTCATCGAGTACTAGGCACATAAATAGTTCTCCTAATTTGACAATTTCGCAGGCTTACCGTACCAAGTAAAACTAAGCGGGGACTGAAGTGCCCGAGTAGGACTGAGGGTTAATCTGTCCAACTCAATTGATCATAGTAAGTTAATTAGTTTGAAGCTCTCTAGCCTCATCAAAGGCGATCCCCACAAAGTGAACAGAAGGAATCATTTGGCAAGGACTCTAGCGAATGTGAAATCTATGCACAGGTGTGTTCCCACCCCAGATTCCTTGCGCTTAGAAACAGCAAGTTAACAAGGAAAGGGAAGAAAAGGTAGAGTTGAGATGGCGAAGAAGGTGTGAAAATTTAAAGAAGTAAAGTGGGCACGAAAGAAATCCCGAAAGCCTATCTATAGCTTGTCTAATTCAATTATTATTTGTTCAACACATTCGCTGCCACCATGAATACTAGCTTCATTCTAGCCTACACTAGTAGCCCACACTAGGATTGAAGCACTAGTAGCCTTCAAATAATCGAAGAAGCACATGCTCGCCTGAAGCAAGGCTTCATGAAAGCAATTAAACATAACTTAACGCAGTTGAGCTGAGAGTAGCAAAATACCACTCGAAATACATGTCAATCATGCGGCAGCAAACCTGTTGCCCAAAGATTAGAGTTGCGCAGACCCCAGGAAACCCCTTGCGAAATGTAACTAAAGGTTGCGAAGACCCTAAGAGACCCCCTTGCGAACATGAAACTAAAGGTCGCCCAGACCCTAGAGGACCCACTTGAGCACGAGGAAGTCGGCGATTTGAGCGGACGGCACCCGCTGCTCTCTACTCCACACGATGTCGATGACCTGCAGGAGCCCGCTGCCACGTATGTCTCCTGCAAGAAAATCACATTACATACCTAGTTAGTTTGAAGCTCCCCATACACATGAAGTGTGATCTATACAGGGCGAATCCACGAGACCNATGAACAGATCGGTTCCAAACCGGATTTCCTACGCATAGAAATAGTAAGTTAAGAAGGAAGAGAAAGAAAAGACAAACCAAAGAAAGAAAAGACAAAGCAGAGAACGAAAAGACAAAGCAGAAAAAGCAAAAAAAAGGTATGAAAATAAAAGAAGCAACGTGGGCAAGGAAAATAGAAGTCCCGAAGGCTCATCTACAGCTGAGATCAGCTACTAGTTTCCTGGGGGTCACCAGCCCCACAACGTGAGGTAGGCAAACCTATCTAGCCTAACCCTATGGCCTCTGAAGTCTGGGGCCTTCTATGTCTTCAGAAGGGACTGGTCGATAAAACACAGTACAATAGCTACAGAATTTCAGTGGTAAAACTAGAGCCGGGCTCATGGTTGACCAGAGCAATGCTTCAGTTTGGACAGACCGCATCCGCTAAATGCCGCCATTGGAGCATAGATTTGATCAATTAGGGCTCTGCTCTCTCGATAGTAGTTAGATAACTTAATTTAAAATTAAATGGCCCACACAAATTCTTCGTGATGCTTTACATACAGGTATATTTTTACAATCTAATATGGATGTTGTACCCGTTCAGAGGAGGCCAAATTTTGAAAGTGACAATTTTTTCACAAAGCTAATGACAATATAATAACTTCGCGACGATAAAATATAACTCGTCTAATTTGAGTTGCGGAAACTCAAAAAAAAAAAGTTTTAAAATAGCAGAAAGAACATTCTTCGCCTGCGTGCCCGTATCTCACCGACGTAAGGATGTTTCTGCTGCAGCTTGAGGAGGAGCAGGCGGAGGTAGCGGCCGGTGGTGGCAGCGTTGTGCATGAGGCCCCCCTGGTGCAGCGAGTGCAGCACAGCCGCACCCACCGCGTCTTGCAGGGCCGTGCATTTGTACTGAAAACAAACGTCATCTTTGAGGTCGGACTCTATAAAGTGTGCTTCCCATACACGGAAGAACGATGTCAAATTCCAAAATGCAGGACATGATGGTTTAAATACAGAAGCGCGAATTAAATAATATTTGTTTGCAAAGCAGCAGATGAAATTTCTGGAAAAATGCGTCGAGAATAGCTAGAAAAATGCACTGAAAAATTGTTTGGACAGAGTGTTCCGTAAAGAATACCGAGCTTGAATTAGGCAAAACTTTCATGTTTTGACGTTTGAAGACGTGTTTTTATCATATTTACTATATTGATTCACTCCCATTCATGGTAATCAGTCGTTTTTTCAACACACGTGCGTTGCGTCATCGAGCAGCTAACTCTCCAACAACGCGTTTTCCTCTATCATTCTAATGAGTGGTCACTACGAAACTCCCTTTAAATGGCAACATTTAATCTCAAGCATGCCAAATGTCTATCTAAGCTGAACATGAATTCCGACGACGACATAACACTGGATAGCATGAATGGAGTACTATGAACGTTGAACAAAACAAACTGCAGTACAGGAACTGCCGAATGCGAGCTGGTGGCAACAAGGAATGCGAGCGTGAGCTACAAATTTTCTGTTAGAGCCTCTCCCATGAAAAATTGTGGGAGTTATGGGAAGAAAACGCTAGGTGTGACCTAACGCTACTGATAGACAAGCGGCAGTCGTAAGGCACGGCAACATATGTATATTAATTTAGCAGAGCAATTTCCCAAAAATGGACAGATCAATAAATTGCACGAAGCGTCAGACTTCGATTTGACTCGTACTTCCATTGGAAAGAGGGGATAGAGTGTTACTGCGTGTTACGATGCATGTTATTAAAAATAGTTTCCTTGCTCTGTGATGCTTCTGATTGGGTGCTCAGAACACAAACCCAGCCAATCAGGTCGCGCTGTTTTTACCTTGCGTGACGATCCGTTAACATTCGGTGTCGTGATTGCAAGGCGGCGAACGGTGTTGCTGTTCTACATTACTGACAGCCTACCCCTACTGAAAGTAAATATATTTATGAAATTTTTAATTCCTCTCATTCGAACTATATCATAGTCGGCTAAATTCAATGAGTCTAAAACTAAAACGATATTGAAGTTATATTTTAATGGAATTTCGAAATTGTGATTGGAAAGTCTTCATTTTTTATTTCTCTTTCTAAAGCTTGTCGTTCGCTGATGAATCCTATACAAAATGATCAGAAATTTCACAAAAACTAATTTCAATTCCCTCACCAGAATGTGCTTGTACTGATGGTACACGTCATTCAATTTCTGAGTTCTTCTTTGGTACCCAATACAATTTCTATTCATCATTACATGAAGGGCCGTAGCACTACCCTCCCAGTTCGGAGAGGTAGCGAAAAAGGTGTCTATGTTTCCACAGCTGAACGAAGAGCGAAAGCCTGGCACGAGGGGAGTACTACAGCGACGTGGACTTACACATGCTCCAGAATGACCGCATGGAATCCGCTCCAAATGGACCTGCATGATTGCCCGTCCCTGAGGAGTCCTCCACCAATCCCGAAGGCTGCCGCCGGGGGGTTATGAAACAGGTAACCTGTTAACGTAGAGCCAGCACAGAAGCTTCCCTCACGGCTAGTAAAGAAATGTTGCAGGCTTTCAGTCTATGGAAAACTCCTTTTCGGGTCTTGAATTCGTACGGCTCCAAAGCACGCTCAAACCGTCGCTTGTTAACGTCCACCTTCCACAGACTCAGATCTAATCTTTGACTTACTAACCCGCGGGGCCAATCGATTCATTCGTTTCTAAAACCTTGCCATATAATATTTGAATTGGATTGAAGCACTTTCGAAGCTATTAAAACGTATCAAATGAATGTTTTGTAGATGGAAAGAATGTCAAAGACAGCAGATGAGTTGCGGAGCATGCAAATATCGACGGTAGGAACACTAAGATGGTAATGAGGATCATGTCGTAAGTCCAGTCGACAACGAGGCCACGGGCCACAAAGCCAGCCTGGCAGCCTGCAAGCCACTCACTGCAGCCTGGCAGCCTGCAAGCC
>VOMN01103312.1:0-16118 GCA_014899125.1 Orchestia grillus
CACTAATTAATTCAACGAAATATCCATCAAACGAGGAGGCACACAACAGGGTTACCATCTTTTTATATTCGCTAACTACCCTCTACTTGTAAAAATCATCTACTTTACGGCATGCCCCAGCTTAACCATGTACACCAATCGATATTGCTTAACACAGTTTCGTACACCTATGTGCGTAAGAGTAAGACACGCTCATTGCTCTGTGATGCATGTTCTGTCCTGTCTTGAAATAAAGCCTTGTTGTGAAATTCCTATGTTGCCCTACAGTTCACGCTTGAGTATCCCTTCTATAAGCCAATATGCTTAAGGAATGAACAGCTCCACCTATATGAAACCTACATATGTATCTTTCTAAGTGCTGATCAAGTTGACGTGTGTTTTGGCAACACACAATTTGATGAATGTTGCTCGAATGAGAATTTTCTGCCCGTCAAATTTTACCCGTGAAATTTGGAGGTTATTGCGAGCCTTTCAAAGTTTTTCTGAACCAAAATTCACCATAAAAAGGTAAAATTCCTAATTTCACTGCACAGCTGCGGTTCAGTGTTATCCTGTGTTGTAGATTGCAAGCGTTCACTGCGTACTCGCTCTTTTATCTGTTGATATACATTCTCTTTAGCCGGGCCTTCTCGAAGGAGGTCAATTTTACAATATTCTTAAACAGAAAGAATAAAAGTAGGTATAAATAACGTATAATAAACGGTGGACGCGAGTGACGTCCATGTGGTGGATTAAATTTCTTTTATCTTTTACAGCATAATCTGTAAAAATATTTGGGAGTAGATGCTAATTTATTTTAGTTTGAGGTGAAATTTATCCTTGTAACAATTAAATACTAACAGCGTTAACACGTCCAAGTGGATATCGTCTGACGACGTCACGAGCATGGCCTCACGAAACTCAAATTTTGGCAACTATCGACGTTGAAAAAATATTAATAGTAACTATTCTTTAATTTGTAGACACAAATCAGATGTGTGGAGGAACTTGGCAGGCCGAGACGTCGTCTCTAGATGCTCTAAGAGAAGAGTTGCCTAGGGTTACCTCGGCTCATAATGATGATGAAACAGGACGACAAAACAAAAGTAGGCACAGCAGGGCTGCCGTAAAATTCAAGCATAATATCGAGCTGCTTCCTGAGAAACAAAATGACTCAAGATTAGGAGCTGATGCCCAAAAAATTACAACTTGCGTTATGCACCGACGATGAAAAGAGGAGCGTTTGTATTAAAATGACTCACAAGTGAACATCCTGAAATTCATGACGGTAGAAGTGTAATTTTTATCAAGCGACCTACAGTATCGAGCGAACATCGTCAAAATTTACATTCTAGAAAATATCATATATATCGAGTTGACTTTCATGCGAACTTTTTCAAAATTTATAGCACTGAATAACATCAGAAAAAATTGCAAAATCAGAAGTAGAAACCACGCCAAGTATCTATTCTTGTGTAACTGTGAATTTCAAGATTGAGTTTTCTTGAAGCACTGGTACACCCTCTATAATTTTCTGTTCCTTTTAAAATCACTATGAGTATTTTTTAGAGATACATTTCATGGAGAAACAAGTTTTAAATTTCGTTCTTGCTGATGGGTGGCTTTCAGAAATATTCTACTTGAAGTAAAAATGGAACGTTTGTACATGATGTACATAAACAAGTTCAGTACGTACGAGCTGGGCTCACAAAGTTCTTGGAAAAGGACAGTTAGAGAAATCGGGCCAAGGCTAATGGCGGCGCCGGGTTGTAATATTCATTTAAAATTTCATGTTAGAACACTTTATAACACGTTGGTACAAAGGCGTTCTACTGTATTGAAGTCAAAATCTTTCCATAGGATTTTTAGTTATATACTTTTTCAATAAACTTTTTGAATCCTCCTCGTACGCTGCGCATTAAATTATGAATGAAATGACTTTTCTACGATTTTCTCACGAATAATTTACAGAATTTTGAAACAAAATCCATAGAATCATTGCAATAGATTTGCGCTCGGCCAGTACCGTAATGGTTATGTTCCCTGGGCACTCTCAGCGACTACTGATAGGGCATTACCTGCAGCGTCACGCCAGTGCTGGCACAGCAGCGTCACACCAGTGCTGGCACAGTAGCGTCACGCCAGTGCTGGCACAGCAGCGTCACACCAGTGCTGGCACAGCAGCGTCACGCCAGTGCTGGCACAGCAGCCCCTTACAGCAGCGTCACAGCCCCACATGCACCTCATGTGCTAACATTAGCTCGAGCGTGGGGCTCCGCCGCTCTCTTTGCCAGCTCCCATCTCACTTTTAAGGCCGTGCATTTCGTTTAAATTTTATTTCTGCGAGAATTTATCCACAAGTAACCAGCACGAGTTCAACTTTTTCCTGCTCGTAATAGCTGCATTTATTGCGTATTTGATGTTCCTTCGTATATTATTGATAAATTCATACCATTGTGATCAATTTTTTGCGGTAAGTTCTTCAAGTTTTAAAAGTTCATGGAAATGCAAGTTATTCATTGTTCCAATTATCAACAAAACGTCTCTCACAATGCTCAGAGCCCTGAGTTTTGCATCGCCAAATGTCGTCCTTGCATCGTCCGAAAATACGCACGTGCGACGCGTCTCGAAATATTCGCACGTGTTTCCTTGAGAGCAGGTCGGCCTGTATACCCAATTTGTTCTCACAATTTATAATACTTTATTCGTAACGAACAAGATGCCTCCAATAGTTTTGAATTCGATTAAAACCTATCACCCTACACTATATCCTTTCCTATAAGTTTGAAATTCACCATTTCCATTCCTTAAAATTGAAGCCAGCGCCCATTAAATGAAGAAATAATTCGGTGCAACATAAAATGTTGCACTCCTCCATATTCATGGGAAATCCCATATGATGAAATAAATGCAGGGGAAGGAATAAGTATTCATGCCATACCGAATTGGGTATCAGCAAACTTTCAAACAATTGGTTATCCCCTTCTATAAAATTTAAGCAATAGGTGTTTAATAACGAACAATTACTTATCCCGCGAATAATGTTACCTCTTTGTTTGGACATCAGTCGCTTAGAAAGCTCATCAATGAATATATATGTGTACTTCTTTTCTGATCTGCAAACTCAATTCTTAATGTTACGTATCTGCGCGGGTCATCACAGAGAGACGAGTGCATCATGCGCGCACACTGCAGAACTCGAACAGACTCTCAACACCCTTGTTTAAAGCCGATCATGAATTATGAACCTAAAACTTAACTTGTATGCTCCAAAAGATGAAATTGGTTACGACGAATAATGGCAGATATTTCACATGTGCAAAAAGAAAGAAAACTGAAACGCTTTTAAAAGTTGAAAAGACAATTTTGAAGAACACACACACAAATGAGATGTACTAGATAGTTCAATTACTAGCTTCCGACTTTACATTAGAAGTCGCCTCACACCTGCGTCGCATTGTTGTGTTTCCCAGAGCATATGATGCAAGAGCTGCTCGTACCCTATCAAGATCACGAACTTTGGGGTGATTGGTCGTTATCTAAAGTAGATCCATAGAGTGTTATCATTCTATCGTTCTTTTCAGGGCGTAAAGTACACATGACAAGGCTTTTTAGTATCTGTGTTCCAAAAAATTTTTGTTACCTCATTGCACGCCAGAATTTTAACTTCAGTGACATCTTTCAAGCGCAAGTTTGAGATCTATAAGTGTAAAGTCATCGCACATCCCAATGCACTGACATTTCACAAGCGTGTACCGTAACTCAAACTCGGCTGCAACCATTAGTTTGGTCATGCACACTCGTAGAAATCATCGGAGTAAAATTTGGGATAAACAAAATACTTTCCTTATCGCTCGTCCAACAAACTACGAAGCCGATTCATAAGCTGACTGACGAAGTGAGTGACTTTACCATTGTGAAATTTACTAGCGGTCAGAAGTTAGAATTTAAAACCGTACGCTCAATTTGAATTTTTTTTAATTTATTCACATTTTTCGTTGCTTGAACGGATAAAATAGGCATCTGCGATAATGTTATCAGAGCTGTTCCCTACTCCAAATGATCACGTCCGTCTCCGTTGATGACAAAAATTAAATCAAATACCTGTAAAGAGCAAAATATATTACTGTAACATAACATCCGGTCGAAAATACGCACAGCCAAGGCATAATCAAATTATTTGAAGAAACAACATTTATACTAACTCCAAGTTTAAAAATGAGTAGAGATTAGTAAGTTGTGGCCCTGAGGGATAGCTACTGGAAGTCAAGAGGAATAGCTACTGGAAGTCAAGAGGAATAGCTACTGGAAGTAAAGAGGAATAGCTACTGGAAGTGAGGCATCGCTGCAAGAAGAAGTCCCGTGCACTCGCCAGCAGCGAAGCCCCACAACCGCCCAAGCCAAGGCCACAAATCGGACGAGATCGCAGTAGTTGCCTCCTTATTTTTCAAATTTCCGCTCCGCAAAGTTAGCTTCTTCTAATGCACTCACGGCGGAATATGGCTTCCAAATCTTACGGATAGAATAAATTGGAAAAATAATGAACGATTTTTCTCTCATCCCATCAGAGCGCTCAAAGTCCGAAATGAATTCTCAACATGAATTATTGGCAAAATAAAAGATTTAAACGTTGATATGAATTTGATAAACGTACAGGAAAAGAAGTCATCCTCCATTGCCTCAAACTCACAAGTACATTTACCACGGATAACAGTACTCTTCCGTAAAGGTATAATATTACATAGAAGAAAACAATTGGATAAAGAAATAATTTGAGTTCCGAACGCTGCCTGCTATGGCATACATTAATGAAAAATTAGTTCATCCCATTTTATAACCATTTGCAGCCTGATACTTGAACAATATGAGCTCCATACAGTGCCTGATGTTGAAGTAAATACTCTATTACAAATTAGCGCCATTGAGCGGGGGGCTTTAAGCAGTTCTTCCCAGCAATTATAGTTTCCTGACGGATTCCGGCAGTTTTTCACAGATTATCTTTGTATGCAAGAATATAGATAGTGGCTGCTTGCTGATCTCGGCAGGAATGTTCTAAGGCGGACATAACGGCCTCGCCACTTCGCTGCTGTTGCGCAGTTGTCCAGTTCAACTCAGCGAAATTAACGACATGATTTTCTATAGGGTATGTTAACGATTGATTTATATATCTCTTTTTCGTGACCATATCACCCTCGATACCTAAGTTTTACTCTAAGAATGATTACCTTTACAAGGACGTCTGAAATTATCCTTAACTCAGTGAGTTCGTGACGTGCAAGTGAAACGTTCATTAGTACTCTAATTTAAACACACGATGCATTTGCGTTGTTCAGAAAAAGCAGCCCTTGTTTTGACTAATTCTTTCTGTAGCAAGAATGAACGACGCAATGTTTTGCATCAGTCATATCACATGCTACCGGCGTTGCAAGGTTAAGACCAATATTGCCAAGAACATTAATAAACCTGAGTGTTGATATTTTGGTGCAGAGAAAAAAAGTCAGAAAATAATATCGATTGGTCATATCTTTGTAAATGAAAATTAGTGATAAAAAAGGGCTGATGAAAGTAAAGGGGATACTAAACTAATTCAAAATGTTGATTTTATTACACTATAATACAGTTCAGTCACTATTCAGCGGTTGAAAGAATTTCACTAACGGAGAGATAGCACAATTATTCAGGCATCACATATTTCTTGCACTTGGTTCAAAAATTTCAATTCCCAAGCATTATCCTGCAGTCCTGAAGGAAGCGAATCAAGGAATGCAATTAACTGGAATATCGCTAATTACTACCCTACTTGAAGTCTCACAGGTGCCTAATTAGATATTTTATTGCTAGTGTTGTAGTGATGAGCACAAAGACATTGCTAAAAATAACATTCTTACGAGTTACTCCGAAAAAATTTAATAGGCAGGTGAATTTGACTAATGAATTACGTTACCAGTCCTTGAAGGGCAATATGTTCAATTTCCTGAATAGGTTAATGGTATGAAAAGTTTAATTGTTATAACGAACTCTTTTTCCAGAAATACAGCCTTCGATATCATTTCAAAATGACTCCAACTTTATAAGTGCGCTGTTTGAATGCACGTGCCCGTAATACTACTACATTCATTAAATTGTTGTAGGTGAAAGAATAGTTGAATATTTTCAGCGCAAATTTAGGTCAGACCCTAGAACGTAAAGTCACAAATTTAGATCACGAAGCTAAGCACCAATGCCAACACGCATGCTCATTCGCGTGTAAAAACCAATCCGCTGATCTTGATCAATTGCCGCACTTCTCTTTCAAGAGACGAATTTGCGAAAATGAATACATATCTATGAATATGAATTCAATAACAGTAACGGATATATTTTTATTTTAAAAATTATCAGAAAGACATGTTTTACTTCATGATAAACTGTATTTAATTTTAAAGTTACATGTTCACTTCTCTCTCCAATTCATTTCATTGTTCGGTAAGATGTACTTCACGTTAAATTGTAGAACTTTCTTATTAGTTTTTTGATACTTAATTACCATGAAATATCTAGTTTTGAAAATTAGGTGACCTCAATATACAGGAACAGAAATTTCAATCGGACTTCTTGAGATACGCTCTTATTCAATTCTATCTTGTTTCAATCTCACCATTGAAAATATTGAAATATTGTATACTTAAAAGAAAGAAAACCTTTTCCGTGATGAATACTTCATTTATTTATTATCCATTTACATATTCATAATTTGACATTAATTTATTTTTTATGGAGTAAACGAGAAAATATTACGATGAGATATACAAACCAAAAGTTTAACTCCTATATTTCGTTGCCTTGATGGGTTTTTACACTAACTCTGTATTTAATTTAGTCCACAGTTGCAATAGTCTTTGGCCCAAACTTTCCAATGTTGATAGAAGAGGCGATAAGATGTGGCATTTCTTTTCAAGGAAATTCTGCAAATTTTTAATCTAGAAATTGTACGGCCCATTCCACGTAATTGAATGACCCCTTATACCCAACGAACTTCTTTCGAATGACATGATAACGTGTGGAAGAATTTCCCCACGGCCTCAGCGAGTGCGCTTTCATCTTTTTTCCCTCTCAGCCAGTCGGATTTTGGTAGATTGATTGTTCTTGATCGTTTGCTCTTGATTGTTCGCTCGCTTACCGATTTCCGTGCGTTTTTGGGTTGGACTGGAAGATAAGATTGGTGCAAACGTTACTTATTTTTGGAGATGTATTTAACTCGCGATACGAGCAACAGTGATTTCGAAAGGGTACGAAAAGGGCAATAAGCCAATTACAATGCTCGTGCTGAGGATAGAGACGCAAGTGAACCGCGGTGGTGAGCATGGGAGGCTAAAGCTTCAGTGAGTGCTTTGTTAGGGCTGTGAGTAGATGGTCCTTTAAGTTTTCCTGACTGCTATTTCACCAGTTTTAAGTGTGTATTTCACCTGTTGCTCGGTTTATTTCTGTGTTGCATTCTTTATACTTTGTTTTACTTTCTAAGTGTTACAAGAGATTAATAGAAAATTTAGGCATTATAAATTAAATCGAATGTTGATGGGAGTAGTCAGATCACTCGCCTCTTTGATGAGTTATATTAGCCAAAATTAGAACGTATTCAGCACCAATCTTGCTTTCTTTCCCAAGAAGGTGAACCTAAAATACGTTTATTTCTATTTTTCTGTTAAGAATTCAGCTTCATACTGACAAAAACAAATTTATTAGACAACTTTCTAGGCATAGACGAGTTCCTAAACTGAGTTCATTAAAATATGCTTGTTGGTTTATGAAATTTTATTTTACATTATTGATGCCATTAATATCTGTACTGCGAGGTGGTTTTGCAACTGCTGACACTAACGATGTACTGCCCAGTCGAAACATCCTCAGACCAGTTTTGGTGATGCAAGTTGTAGCACAACAAAGGAAAGGCTTGTGGATCAGACAGAACGGGCTCTACCGTTGAGAACTGTAGAAGCGTTGTGCGGGTCCAGATTCCTTCTTTTGATGCATCAAAGTGGCGTGATCCTCATGAATCAGAGGATCTATGCTTCATTGCCTTTATTTTGCCTGAAGGCCTTTGGAGGTAGTCTAGTGTTCAGGAGATATGCTTTGGCATAACATTGCTTTGCAACCATCTGTAGTCACAAAATGACGTCACATGATTATCTACAGGTTTTCGATAGTCAAGTTCACTCAACGTTTCTAAATATTATAAAATCTTAATGAAAAACAATATTCATACCCACCGGGTTCATATCGTTTGGAAATGGAGCACTAAACATCAGGGATCATTAAAGAACATGGGAACTGCTCTCACAATCTCCAAATTAAAACCTAATCGGAAATTTTGGGACGAGCTTGAAGTGAATCTGCGTGCCTCATTGTCTCTTCTATTAACATAGGAATATTGTGTCAACGACTGCTGCAACAAAATTGAAGGTGCAGTCTTTTCAAAACTGTTTATTTTCAATGCAACAAACGATGGTAACTGTAAATCGATCGAAAGAAAATCTAACGTACGGATTAATAAAGTTGACTTTTTTTACCTCGCAGTGTATGATGATATGTTTCAATAATTTTTACGATAAAGAGCTCCAATGGCAATCGAAATAAGTAACGACTAACATTTTACAAAGAAAGACACTCGTATACCGAATGTAAAAAAGTATGTCCCTTGAGTTATTACGACGCTGGTGCCAGACTATCAGACAGCCCAACGCGAAAAAGTTTTCGTAACAATTTTTGCGTGCTACATTGCAATCGTACGACGGAATCAGGTTTGATTTGAGCAGCCCGCGTTTTGGTAATTATAATACCTACCTAAAATTAAAGTAAATCATCAATATCAATTTGGAATCGATAGTCGCAACATAATTAAGGGCTCACTGAAATATTAAACTAAAATAGCTTCTGTTCCCATACTTTCGTCCATCCCTGTTATGTATACGAGCATTAATGGCTCGCCTTTAGACTCAAGGGAGCAAAAGAACCATAAAATTTTTCGCACGTTTCAGGAGCGCTATGTGAATAAATTCTAGAATAGGTACGTTGAAATTGCACGTTAAATACCGAAAAATTAGCTTGTTCATTTGCTTACTTAATTTCGTTGCATACCATGTGAACATAATCGATTCTCGTTATTTTGTACAGCGAAATCGGTCACTTCTTCCCCTATGCCGCTCACCGTATTACCAGGAACTCAAGTACGTAAGAGCTCAATGTGAACAATTTTCCTTGAAAAGAAACGAATTTTGCTTCCACTGATAATGGAAAGCAGAAGTTGCATTGCAGCCTGATAAGCTTAGCGTGAAGAGATGACAGAATAAGGTCGTTCTCATGTTTTATAGCGCACAGCCAGATGGAGTTTTTTCTTTCCATCAGAGCACTTGCATTCGACTGGGGAAGGGAGGGGCCTCTTTTCTTATTCGAGCGTGCAATAGCGACCGAGTTCAATGCTGAATTGAAAAGATAAGACGAGTGCCGCACGAAGACAAGGGCCGCACGAAGACAAGGGCCGCACTAAGACGAATGTTATTTAATAGTCCAAAACTGCTCAATACTCTTTAATGACTTTTGAGCTTGGTAGACCTCTGGCGAAATACGAAACGAAATAATTTCGCGTTCTTAAGTTAGGGAGGCATTTGCACTATCAGTTATTTTGTAGATATTGTTAACAGGCCAACTGTTTTTAATTCCTGAACACAACTTGTGCGCAATCCTGCTCATTGGTAATCTAGCGATGCCTTCGTTACCAGTTGACTTTAGATAACGATACAAACTGAGGTACAAAATTGAACCATTGCTTTAAGCCCTTAGTTTACACATAAGCACTCATGTTCTTCTACCATATAATTGTGTGGCAAAATAATTACAGAGAATTTGGAAAAAATAAGAGTTTTTTAGGGACGAAAATATCCGCCAGAGCTCCGAACAATTAAGTAATTTGCCAGAATGCGAAGTATAGTTCTTAAATAAAATAAGTTATTCCAGAGGTGCAAGGGTAATCACACATGGCTGACATAAGACTAGAAGATATCGATCCTCATTCTCCCCCACATGGTTAGGAGCAAGTTAACCACTTTTCAGCGCTGTGTGCTTTCAGCAACTCACAGAATGAAGTTACATTTTGTGAAGTTACATGTAAGTATCAAATGTTTACAAATGTTTACATTGGAGGGAAAGTTCTATTTACTCACAAGTGTCAATAGTCAGCAAGGGATAAATTTAGAAAATAGATTTTGATCGTTGTTGGGAAAAATAGACAACATTCCAGAATGTATTGCGATGTATGGTCCACCGAGTCTCTACCACTTTGAATTGTTCCTCTTAATCAAACTGCTAACACTTTTGATTAACTTAAATGGTGAAATTGCTGCGATGAATTTTGAGGAGATCCTAATTCGCACGTTAATTAAAGGGGAAAGAGTTACAAAAAATATTTTGAATATTGATATCAACCGCTGAATCCTGACTAAAAAGATTTATATTATCGATAAAAGGATGACAAAACAGGAAGATCATTATTCATGTACTATATAAAATTTTCTGGACTGATACCTCAACCTCCACTTGATACTTACAGGACTATTTCATTCAGAAAATATTTGAACGAATTATTAAGTAAAACTAACCTCAGCAGGTCTTCTTGTTCCAATGAATAAGTCCACTTGGCGATGAGAAACTCGTTGACTTGTTTTTTACTTCTGTGGTTAATTTTGGTCACTTATAGGGGAAAGGAGAACTCCTAAGCTTAGGGTTAAAGCCACTAAATGAGGTTTGATGAAACTTATATTTTGAAAGTTTGAAAAACGATTCTTCCATTCAGAGAACTTGATGCTTTAGAGGAACTGGTTTGAGTCCGTAATCTTAGTTACGGAGCAGAAAGAGTAACGCGATGAAGAGCGGAGAGGAAACGTAGTTCTGGCGGAGCTCTACACGTTGCGCACTTGCTACCGCGGCACTCAACGACAGAATGACCGGGCCAAAGCCGCTCGACTCGGGCTACAGCCACAGTGCCACACTACAGAACAGACAAGGAGTGTCAAATAATGAGGGGGGGTTGAGAAAAACATCTCTCGGCAAGGTCTGACGTCATACACACGTCACTTCCCCAATTGCTTGCAGGGCTGCCAGCGCACGAGAGCAACAATGCAAGTGTCAGCGTTTGTCAGCGTATTCTTGGCTCGATAGCATTATCAATTGAAATACTCATAGAATCTGGATGTAGGTGAAACCCAAGCATATTAGTGTAACATTCAACCTAAGTACATTTTATTGCAGTATGTATGTTTCCCCTGAATCATTTTACGGGGGAGTATTATAAGGGGTGATCAAATATATGTCATCCATCTTCTCTGTTTTTTGTATCGTGACAACTGACGAAGCCAGAACCCGGGTGCCCTGCTAGGTTGTTCTCAATGTTTTTTTTCACATCTGGTGATGACGAAGGCCACTCGCTCGCTTTGAAGTATAATTTTTGACTCCATGCCGTACTGGTTAGCGTGATGACCTCGCAGCCGGGACGCCCAGGGTTCGATCCTAGCTCAGGCAAGGTATTTTACGTGACCAGGGAGTACTTCCCTTGGGAAATTAAGCTTAAGCCGCTCATTCTTCACATTCCTCACCACGCCAGTAGTTGTAAGGCATTAAAAACCCAACGGTAAAACGTGTTGGAATTAATAAAGGTTTTTTGATTGGAGAAGGCTTAAGGGCCTTCACCACTCTGCCATGACTTTTCAGGGCATCACTCCCCAGATTTTGCAAATGCAGCTACTTGTCTTCTTTGTACTACCCTGCAGCACAGATACTGGATACTATAAAAATTCTTCTGTTCTACGTTGAGTGGCAAATACTGATGTGGCAAAGCCACCTTTCGGCAAGTTCTGATGTCATAACTTCGTCACTCCCTCAATCGCTCACAAAGCTGCCAGGATCCGAGAGCAACGCGGCAACATAGTTGCTAGTGTCCACTAACGTATTCTTGGCTCAATAACATTATTAACTGAAATAGAGCCTGTGTCAAGCTTTTTGATTAAGTCTTGTTTTTTGTGTAATAACTGAATTTATAAGTTTAGAAAAATGAAATTTAAAGGCAATGTTGGTAGTAATGGCATGCGCATTAATGCAGCTTTTGAATCAGTTCTGAGCAGTCGTAAGCAAATTAGAACAATTCCATTGCTTGAGGAGCGTGCAACACTTTTGTGCGTGGCAAGTTTTCAGTTAAAATGAACCTTTAATAATTCCAACACGTTTTACCGTTGGGTTTTCAATGCCTTACAACTATTAGCGTGGTGGGATGTGAGGAATGTGTGGTTTAAACTTTTTCCAAGGGAAGTACTCCCAGGTTACGTGAAATGCCTTGCCTCAGCCGAGATTCGAACCTTGGTCCTCTCGGCTGCGAGGCCATCACGCTATCCAGTACGCCATGGTGCCCACCGAGAGAGGGTTGCTTTAAGTGCTTTAATGACCAATAAAAAGGTGAGATTGGTTCTAAATTAGCTGATGGTGAACAGGTGAGAGATAGTGCTGCTTTTTATGGTAATTTTCATTTGAGAATGTTCGACTAGATCATGTAACGAAAACGACTCTGTGTCGAGTGCTGAGAATATGGCAAGACACGTTATGCCCGATATTAGACCCGCTTTACGGCAGATGCATAGGGATTCTGTACTTGAATGCGCAAGAACGTACCTGTAATTAGATTTTAAACACGTGCTCTTCACTGATGAGACGCTTGCTATCCTTGATAGACCGATAGACCTGACGGTTGGAGCAAAGTTTGAAGTTCCAGAAGGAACTTACTGCCCCCACGTATTCGTCGTCATGCAAGAGGAGGAGGAGTCATGATAAATGCCCAAATTGTTAGCTCTGAATTAGTGGGTCTTAATAGGATCCGCGAAGGTGTGAAAATGACAGCAGCTACATTAGCCCACTTTTTGAAGTAGATGGCTGTTATAGTGTTCCGTAGCTTTGCCAAGAAAAAACATCTTGTTTTTATGTATGAGAATGCCCCGTCACGTGCTGAAAAGGCTGCAATAAAATATTCGAAGAATCTTGGGCTCAAAGATGGCCGACTCATAAAATGGCCAGTGTGCGCTTCTGACCAGAGGCTGGATTATCAAACTATCGTAAGTTCTCGCATTTACGTGAAAAAATTACGTTCAGCGTACGCTGATCGTAACTTTGGTATTATGAAAGACGTTTTAGCAAGAACTTGCGCAAAACGGTATTATCAAAGCACTTTGGCCGATAGCCAATCACAGGACTGGGATTTGTTGGCAACGTAGCTGCTAGTGACGTAATAATGACGGCGGAAGAACGTCGACCAGATTTTTGCGTGGATGAAATTATGACTTAATTTCAAAATTCAGATCGGAAAAACGAAGCTCATTGTTTTATCAAACTAGATTAGGACAAACATACCCATCAATTTATGACTTGAAAGGCAAATGTCATGTGCCTGTGCGAGGAATTTCTCTCATTTTAATGCAGTATTCAAATACAGTGCTTTATTTCTATCAAATAAGCATAAATTATGAAGTTTTCATATGAACTACGGGAATCAAAACACCAAGTAAACTGTTGCAATTGCAATTAACATTTCATAATTATCATCTACGTTAAACACAATTTTTTGCAGAAAGCATAACGGTCACGTGAATCTCGGACAGAAGCTCGTGTGAATATTCACTTACGCTCAATGTACTCCACTTACATGAGCTCTGAGGTGTCGCAAAGTTATGAGAAAACTTACGTGAAAATCTAGAGGGTAACTTGTTTCATAACAGCACATAACCTACCAAGGTTCACTTAGATGGACTTACGCCACCAACTGATCGCTACGACTTCATAACTAGTTTTGATAACGCGCATAACTAGTTTTGATAGTGCGGTCCCAGAATCCTATTGAAAGCCCATAGTCAATGTTTAAGTAACGTGTTTACAAGTTGGCATGTCTATTTTTTACCAAGGATAACATGTGGAGTGAGCTTGAAACTTGTGCTAAAGGAATTCATCAAATAAAATTGAAAATTGAATGAAATCCGTGGACAGACGTCTCCTAGCTATTATTGAAGCACGTGGAAAGTACACTAATCACTCATATGTTTCCCATAAATTGTATTCAAAAATATTGTTAACCAAATGTTTGTAAAGTTCATACTTTATTTCAGCATTTCCAGTAAACCTAAAAAATTTGGTTTACTTTTCCGATTAGTGCAACCGACTTTTCCCATCGGTGCACTAATTTGTAGCAAGGTTAAATTCAGCTCAATTAAATGCATTTTAAAATATTCCCATATATCACCCTGATCGATTTAAAACGCTCCAATTAAACGCTTTTATGGGAACAACCACCAAAGTCTGGGAATGACTGATGCAATTTCGAGCAAATGGGTTATGGTAAAACTATCTTGCACCAAAGCTTGGCAGAGGCAGCATGTACTCTAGAAATCAAAATGCAGTAAAACACTCGGGTTGGGTTGCAACATTTGTTAAAAGAACATTTTTTAAAAATGTAGCTGTCTGCACTGAATCATTTTTCATTTTATTGGATAGGATTTAAGCAGGATGTTTAAGGTACGTAGATATATATATATATATATATATATATATAGCCTACTTAGCAGAAACTTGGCTGTGAGAACTGGTATTGCGACCCAAATGGTATCCAGATAATAGTTTGGTGAAATCAATTTGGAGCTACCAGACTATTTTGTGATCGAATGCACCCAAACAAGGCACATAAGATAGCAGTAATCTGCTCAGATCAAAATCGAGCAGTATGAGCTGTTTTACAAACGCAGGGCATTCTTGAGGGCTGTGGAGGGGTGGTTTGAATACGTCACGGAATTTTTCCGCATTCGCATTGAGAGCTTCGAAAATCTGTAACTAGCTGCAGCTTTGTTCTTGCCTTCAGAACAACTGTACGTTCTACTGAACGTTGATTGTATCTGGTAGGGTTTGTCGCAATTACGCTGCATCTTTATCTCCACAGATCTGTTTTTGAGCTTTATTTCGGTGCCATCTTCGTATAATAATATTTTTAAGGAACCTTTATTTATTCCAACACGTTTTACCGTTGGGTTTTAAATGCCTTACTACTGCTGGTGTGGTGGGGAATGTGAGGAATGTGTGGTTTAAACTTCCTTTTCCAAGGGAAGTACTCCGCAGTCACGTGAAAAGTCTCGCCTGAACCGAGGCTCGAACCCTGGTCCTTTCGGCTGTGAGGCCATCACGCTAACCACTACACAACGCAGCCCTCCTATATGAACCATTGCGTATTTAATGTGTCGAAGTTTATGACGATGACTAAAACCGATTACTAAAATTTCAAGAGACAGCAAACTCACCTATGCTGTTCAAGCTGTTTTTTTTAATTATAATTCAGCACTAATTTCATATTTAATAAGGCGCTTCTCTATTTGCTATTTGGAAATTACTTGAGAACTATTCCTCAGTCAGTGTTCTACTATTCACTTTTTATGATTCCCTTCAACAATGAATCCTACTCCTGTTTATCCTTCTTCTCAATTTTTTATCCCAAACCGTGTTGGTTGGCATTTGGTCTAGTAACTGGTAGAAATTGGTTTTGGATAACCACACTTTAGACAGCATGCGTTGGATAGACGCACGTTACATGTAAAAATTCTTCCTTGTCTCACAACAATCCCTCAGTACGGTGAATGACGCTATGAGACCGAATAGGATACACTGATCTCTCGCCGTACTCTTTCGAGTAGTCGACCAATTCTGTCAAATAACAGCAAGTCACCACCCACGTCTTCTAACGGGACCAAAATTCAGAGCAAAAAAAAACGATGACCGATCCTAGACAAAAAACGATCCTAGACAATGACCGAAGTACAAAACTGCCTACTGGGTGGAAAATACCAAGAAATCCCAAGATTAAAAAAATTACATCATCTACCTCTTATTTCTCACCTATTCTAGCTAGAGAGCTCAAATTACTCTCAAACGAAAGCTCTCAACTTTTCCATCCGCACATATACAAATTAGCTCCCCTAATTGCACCCTCGGTGAAAAGGGGGAGCGATCCCCCACATACGTTTTACCTACCCTCCATGTACCACTTCGCATTTTTACCTAATTGGTCTAGAGACCTCAAATTAGTCTCAAAA
>VOMN01103313.1:0-13956 GCA_014899125.1 Orchestia grillus
GAACGCGTGCACACCTGAACGCGTGCACACCTGAACGCGTGCTCACCTGAACGCGTGCTCACCTGAACGCGTGCTCACCTGAACGCGTGCACACCTGAACGCGTGCACACCTGAACGCGTGCACATCTGAACGCGTACTCACCAAACGCTGAGCTTTGCGCCTCTCGCCGAATGGCGTCGACGACACCGCGTTCCTGGGAGCTGACTCGAGCAGCACCGCTTGTTGCGAGTTCGGTTTACCCGTTTTGAATTTATTGTTTTGAATGACGTTCGATTTATATGAACTACTTCAGCTTCTTACTTTTTGGCCTCCAACTCACCCGCGAGCCAGGCGTGAGGCGTCCACCTTCTTTAATTCCGCCAAGTGATGTTGTGAACAAACCCCGAAGATAGCGGCTATTCCGCCGTTTTTTTCCTTGCCTCGTAGATTTTGTGGCGACATCAAAACATTCCCTGCAACGACTCCGAGGCGCCTGACGATGGTTCAGTTCGAGACAACTCAGTAACTGAGGGCTGTCGATAAAGGAAGTTATCGAGAATCTGAAGTTCCCTCGCGCTGTGGGAGTGGAACGGAGCTACCCTCAGGGTGGCGTTACTCTTCATTTCCGCTGCGTTTTCTTGGATTCTCTGTTTTATGACCTCGACCTGGGTCACACTTGTGTGCAGTGTTTTGGGAATATCGGATTTAACCTCCGTTTCTAAGTAGAAGCACACTCCATCCGTGGTCTCCTGGATTCCTAGACTCGCAATCCAGCTCTTTTTTGAAGAAAGTTTAATTAAAGTGGCGCTTGTAATTTAAGGGAGCGTAAGTTTGTTGGTAGTATCGGCCGATTGGCTCCACAGAAGGAAGGGTTCGTGGTCGGAACTGCTTGTTCTGCTTGCAGTTTGTTTTGCAAACACACACTCCTTCCCACTCCTCCCCGTTCTCCCTGAATCAGGGTGTGGCTCTGAGCGTGTCCTACAGCGCGTGATAGGGAATTAGAACGCGTCATGATTTGTTACGATACTCAATTTTTTCATGATAATAAACCGTTATGAATTCTGTTCCAGTCATTGTTGGGGACAAGTTTTCTTCAGGAGTGTCAGGAGCTATCCACAACAGACTCGGCTAAGCAGCTCTGACTGTGCGAATCTGCCGTGGAATAAATTTTAATCCATTGGTTTGACAATCGTCATTACAACGATACATTTCATTACACAGAGCGCACAATTTTCTCCGCCCTCACCCAAGGAACAAATACAAACATAGAACCATAAAAATCCATTTTTTGACGCTTTTCGGGGGACGGTCCCCTTAATGGATAAGCGTTTTATAATGGACAACACCTCATTCCAGACGTCGCTCTGGCGTACTTCGTCAGCTCTCCTACGCTGTCTAAGGCCACCAGCAGCAACTGATCCAAGCGTCTCGAGAGACTGGACTGTTCTAGTAGAGCTCCCGAACCAGTCCCATTGACGATAGGAATACTAATCGTTGAGTATAATGTGACGAAGAAAGTTCTTGTTTGTGGAGTAGTTAGTGTGAGTGCAATAAATATCCCATACATGGTCAAAAGTTCGGCCCTAATTACTCAATATAGGAATACTAGTCGTTAGTACAATGGGACGAAGAAAGTTATTTTTTTTGAAGTACTTAGAGTGAGTGCAAGAAATATCCTATACATGGTCAAAAGTTCTGCCCTAATTACTCTATTTTCTTGTCGTCAGACCTTTATGGCGTGTCCCAAAAACTTGCGGGCTGTGGGCGTCTCGCAATGTACCTTGTCAAAATAAATGTGAATTCCGACATGAATTCGTTTCAACGATGGTGTTTTTCTTGGCTTGCGAGAACGGAATCCCTTGTTCCTAAGAATTGCTCGAATTGTAATTTGGCACACACTTGTCCGAGCCGCTTCCAATTATTTTCAAGTTTAAGTCGAGTCACTGGAGGATTCTTTTTTACTTTTTGGACTATATGTTCGATCGCACGGTTTAAAATTTTAGATAGACCCCCTGAACATGGTAGACTTGTAGTGGAATTAAATGACGTGAACCGGCGAAACGTGTCACCAATGGTAAAGATTGTTTTTATTTTTCAGCATGGACGAAATATTTCTTTAGTCGAAACCACTTTTATGTAACTGACAATTAGTTCTATGGTTCTTTCTGGCAATTGTATGACAATTAGAGTGTTGGACGATGACCTCCTTCTCATGTCACTCTCAGACGTTGACGGAGGTCCGTTGTTGTACGTGAATGAAGTAGATTTTTCTAGAAAGTCGTACAGCAATTCTGTCACGTGTCGTAGACTACTCTGGATTGTTCGAGAACTATTTGTCATCGCTTTCGAGTTAATCTAGTGGATGTGTTGAATACTTTTTGAGGAGATGATCTAAGACTGGTCAAATTTATATAAATGCTTTTCTATGTTATGCGTTCGAATGCCAGTTCAGCAATCGCCGTACAAAAATACGCAACATATTCAATTTTCGATTGCTTTGCTGTTGCCTACCTGTAGTAAATAAACTTTTGATCACGTTCCGAATATTTATTGCACACACTGGGTAATATTTAGTTAACACCATGGAAAAATGAGTGGGTCAATACGACCCATATGTCCTAGTGACAAAATGGGAATGAAAAAATTGTTGTAGCATCAAGTAACTGATGCTTTCTGGCTGGACAACTTAATTTGAATGGGAATTAAATATTACAATTCATGAGAAATGAGCTGACCTGTTGTAGCTGGCTAAATTTCGAATCACTTTTAACCAGATAATAAACCGTACGGGCATGAAGTGTAGGACACATACGGACGTCTTTGTGGACTATTTTCGTATCTATGACCATGGAAAATAAAAGCTAATATTCAACATAAGCGTGTAATGTTGTACTAGCCCAGTGTACGCGTTTGAGTCAAGTCGAAAGTTTTCTTTTCAAGTACTTAAATTGCCTTGGAAGTAAGTTTTTTTAGTGAAGTTGCATCATTTACGATCCTCTTGTTAGTTATTATGTGCAGCGAATTCGAACAAAAAACATTTAAAATGCCTATGTTCTTGATAAACGTAATGTACAAAAATCGCTGAGTTAGCATAGACTAAAAATGCGTTGTACTGGCGCCTCTGGAGCAGCTCAGGCCGCATCTGAGGCACTGATCCTCAGGTCTGGCATGTGCTCTACCTTCTCGCTCCGTGGCATAGTGGTAGCGTGGTGGTCTCGTAACCGAAAGGACCCGGGTTCGATACTCGGCTCAGGTGAGGCTTTTCACGCGACTGAGGAGTACTTCCATTAGAAAAGAAGTTTAAACCACACATTCGTCACGTTCCCTAACACATCAGTAGTTGTAAGGCCTTTAAAACCCAACGGTAAAACGTGTTTGAATCAATAAAGGTTATTTTTTATCTGCCGCGTGGGGTGTGGGCCGTGACCAGGTGGTGTAGCCCCAGCGGCTCCCGCTGAGCGCGGTTCTGCTCCCGTTCCCATTGGACTCCTCACCTGAATTGGTGTCTGAGAAGCGACCCTCCCACCGCGTTCTCTTGGGCGTCTTCGCTGTACTTACACAGCAAATTGTGTGTGCAATGCAAGCAATTGTGTATTTTTTATTTCTATTTCTGCCTCTTTTTTTTTATACCTGCCTCCATCTACTATTCATTTCCATGGAACCCTCCACTACCCAATATATACGTGGACTTTTTAGACACAACGTGGATCTAAGAGGATCCAGCGCGTTGTTGGCGTGGAAAAAAATCAAAAGTACCATTCGTAGCGAGGCAAATCGGGTTCAGGAATGACGAAACTGATCTGGCTGCGCTTGGGCCCGTCATAACGGTACTGATGCTTCCATCTACCTCCGTGAGCGCCACGGCTCCGTTGCTCTCGGCGTCATCTGTGCTCACCGCTAGGCTGTGAGCGCAAATCTTCACGCAAACAACGGTTAAGAAACTCGGCCTCTCGCTGCAGGAGTTTTGTGTCGGTTCTCTTATTGGGGAGACGTGCCTCATCGATGCTGAGCTGCCAAGTGTTGTTGCCGAACTAGGCGTTACTGTTGTTTAAGGTTACTTCATCGTAACAGGGTTAAATTCACTTCAGAACATCTGGTAACGAATAATGACGCGTATGGTACAGGCGACCGTCTACCCAATCGTGCTTTTCTTATTCGAACATTCGTGCAAACACGTAACTGCGACTCAACGAAGAAGGTTAGTTTTTGACGAGAAATAAATTCTGGTAGGGCACGTTACTGCTGAGCTCTCGCGGCTAAAACTGCGGCAACCTCAGACGGGTTTGTCAATTTCCTTACGAATTATCACGAAAAGGCTGCAGGTGCATTCACACGGTCTGCGTAATCGACCGTAACCGTTCGAATGCAACAACCACGGCGAAGATTATGCTCGAGAGAATTCGTTAAGGGCCTAAGAGACTGGAATGATACGGGCCCAAAAGACTGGAATGATACGGGCCCAAGAGACTGGAATGATGAGAGGGCCTAAGAGACTGGAATGATGAGAGGGCCCAAGAGGTTGGAATGATGAGAGGGCCCAAGAGGCTGGAATGNGCCCAAGAGACTGGAATGTTAAGGGCCCAAGAGACTGGAATGATACGGACCCAAGAGACTGGAATGTTAAAGGCCTAAGAGACTGGAATGATCCTTTGGAGTATGATCATTTAAGAGCCTCGTACACGCGGGCAGTCGTCGTTCAGTAATTCTTTTCAGTGCTTTCCATATTAGGGAAAATTTGGCCTCGCATTTCATGTAATTGATCCTTCACGCCCTTAATTTCGCGCAGTAAACTAATCTATCATTGTTCGGTGTTGGAATGTACTAAATACGATCGAGTTAAATGCAACAGGCACTCAACGCGTCCTATTCGTTTGAGATGTTCATAGGCAAATTTAAGCCCGCTAGAGTAATGTGAAAGCTAAATTTACGAGTGACTTGAAACCCACTGTTACCGATCGGCCCGCTGGATTGCCTACGAGATGTAATTCAGGTTAGAGTAGCTCCAGCACGTGGCGTTGATCAGTACGTTGTCGAGACAGACGTATGATTGTAGACGTCCGACGAGATGCCTGTGCCAGAATATCACATGTTTGTCGTTGACGTATCGTGAGAGGCTCGGTTTCTAATACCTGTCTAGGTTTTGCATTCTCAAGACCGCTGATTGTGGAGTGTTCAGTGTGGTCGATGGAGGACATCATTAGGCCATGATCTATACCTCCCCCGCTAGGTTGTTTGCAAAAAAAACGCGTTCTTGAAGATTTTTTTCCAGGTGTTGATCTTTAGATACTGTAGCTGTTGCTGGTGTTGGTGTAGCACGAATGGCAGGTAATGCACCCAGTATGGTTCGTGATAGAACGCGCAAAAAGCAATGTAACGCGCTGAGAAGGTAAACCAAACGCGAGTGAGGGCAGGATTAAAGAGACGCGTTAGTGCTTGACGCCGTTCCGCTACGTTCGAGTTCATAACGTGTCGGCTAGTGCATCCGTTTCTTGCAGTAAACTAATCTTTAGTTCATTCAAGGGCTTCTGTTCATTTAAGGGCTAGTGCATCCGTTTCTTGCAGTAAACTAATCTTTCATTGTTCGGTGTTGGAATGAAGAAAATACGATCGAGTTAATTGCAACAGGTACTCATGTTGAGAGCGGCATCTGTGTTCGGGTGCCATCCAAAACTTGGTGTCAAGGGTTGCTGTGGTGGCACCTGCATTAGGTGCGAGATGTGGGAGGCAGGGCTATTTCTACCTGGGGTTCTCAACCGAGGGTCCGTGGTGCTGTCCGTGGGTGGAAAACATCAATTTAGTACATGACACTGTGAGAGAAACAAGGGTAAAGCGGTGAAGGAATATTTGTGACATGGGAAGCGATCCTTGTGCACCATCTCGCGGTCATAGGCGCAGAGGCCGTGGTTGGTGTGCAGCTCTCACCGAGCGAAAGTCATCTCGTGTGGCCAGCGGTGTTCTGCTGCTCAGTTCTCCGGTGTTCTGCTGCTCAGTTCTCCGGTGTTATGCTGCTCAGTTCTCCGGTGTTCTGCTGCTCAGTTCTCTGCTCCTGTTGGTCTCATCTTCCCGTCTCGTTATTTTGTTGGGCTAGTCCTCTCGCTTTGTCTCTGTGGCTCATGTTGTTCTTCTGTCCTTTGCTTCTTCTGTTGGTCTTGGTGTTTTTTTGTTGGGGTATCTCTCTTCACTTTTCTTTTTCGTCTGTTCTTCTTTGCTTTTTTGTTGGTGTATTCTTTCCTTCTGACTTTTATTATTGGTCCACCCTTCTCCTTTATTTCTTTTGTTAGTCTACCTTCTCGTTCCTGGTTTTATTGGACCGTTCCCTCTGTTTTTGTTTTTCGTCAGCCTTTCTCCTAGTGTTCACGGCCTACCGTCCCCTCTCCCTCACCCATAACGCGACGCTAATCTTCGCATAAGCACCACTGTCCGCTAGTCCTGCTAGAAGCTACGCTGCGCGCAGCCACCATCTGGGGTCTCTGCAGAGCCTTAATCAATGTCTGGTCTTGCGATTTTGAGAACCATCCTAACTCCGTAGCGACGTGATTGTTGTTTGATGTAATGCCGTCAGTTACATCGTTTTATTATTTCTCGTTCGAGTTGAGAACGTGATGTATGTGTGCTAAACGAGCTCTGCTGCGCTCGTCACTGCTTATCTGGCAGCCGATAATAATGTCTACGGTGCTTTATGTACATTTTATGCACTGCTAAAAATGTGAAGAACCATTAGGCAATGGATATCGTCGGCTCATCGTTTAATGTGGCGCTACAGACATCGGTTTTAGTGTCGTGCTATTTATAGCTCGTTATGCTCACGTGGTAATTACTCGAGGTTTCACTTGGCGGAATCACAGTTCATTGTAAGTAGAATCTTTTTAGCCTGAGGATTTACATCGAGATAAACAGCCTTCGAATGAATGCGATGTTATTTTGACCGTTTTCAACCGTTTCCATTGACGAATCTGTGTCGTCATCATGTGCAGTGTGCAGTAGCCACTTTTTTCGCTTGTGCTTGTCGTTTGGAAAAGTCCTTGTCACATTTGAATTATCGTCGGATGCCTCATACGTTCGGCAATGAAACTGTGTCTTGGTCGCCGAATATGTAGCAACTCGAACTCTTGTCTGTGACATGTAATATGTTCACGTAATGGACGCATGAGAAATCATTACCTTGATCGCGACCGCAGCTTTGGCCCCATACTTTGAATGTGTCGTCGGACTGCCGTCCAAGGCTGTTGACGATGTTTTTCCCCCGCAAGTATTTTGTTTATTGCTGGTGTGATGGAGCCGTCAGGCGAGGGAAGCGATTCGTGTGGAACCGGCTCACACTTTCACAACTCCGTTCGCCATGGCAGGATTTTGTGCGTAGGCTTCTGATCACTTCGAGTTTTGCAGTCGAGAACGGCCAGAAAAATCACGCTTGACGCTCGATGGCGGCTCTCTAACCTGCTCTGCCTTCTGTTACGCGTGGTTCTTTGAAAATTTTATCTTTACGTTTATCTTCTGTTACGCATGGTTCTTTGAAAATTTTTTGAGTGGATTTTCTAATATTTTGGCTTTATAATTTCGTTCACAGTCTTCGCCGTGTACGGTTTCTGCGAATTATTTTTGTCTATTGAGTTTTGAGTTCCCTTATGAGCTCATTAATATGCTTGGCCATCGACTTGGCGTACTGAAGGGTATTGTTTTCCGTAGCAACACTTGATGGTCCTCAGAAGCTCGTCAAATTTTTGATGCCAATAAGCGTGTAGCTTCCCATCCATAATTTATGTGTGGTCTTAGCGTTCCAGCGGAGACCCTGTATCGACATACGCGTCACAGGCTCACCATCACTTCTTTACTCGTTGTTTGCGTAGTGGTGTACGCGTGCACCACTCGGTGTGTTGATGGTGGACGTGGTGGTGCAAATATGCGTCGTACTTGTAGTGGTACTGTTGTTGTAGCCCATTGAGATGTAGTACATAATGGATTCGTTACCTTATCAAGTTAATCATTTATGGTGCCTGACAATGGGTACCTCATTTATAGTGCATGACCATGGGTACCTCATTTATAATGCATGACCATGGGTACCTCATTTATAGCGCATGACCATGGGTACCTCGTTTATAGCGCATGACCATGGGTACCTCATTTATAGTGCATGACCATGGGTACGATGTACCTAAAGAGTTCCGATAGTTTTCGAGCTGTCAAAGTGCAAGTCTATCTTTCTATATAGTACTAAACTTGAAAAAAATACCAAAAATCTGATCGTCTTGCTGGCTTGTTTGTAACCGTACACAATCTACACTACTAACCCAGGGCAGAAATGAAAACTTATCTCACTCATTAAATTAGTTTTTCGTCGTATGATGGTTACCGTTCTTTCGGACTAAAGTGAGTGAATTATTTTCTTATGATTTGGATATTTGTTATAAAATAATGGATAATCATTACAGGCTCAAACTGGATTGTAAAATGCTGAACCAACGGGTTACGGGTGTTATAGTGTATAGTAACATCAAGTAGAAATCTTGCCGAAACGAACAAGTCCCAGTGGTACTCGAGGGTTTAGCTTACAGAAGAAAAAGGCTCAAATGAGTCGAAAAGTACCCCAGCATTGGGCGAATGTTGATTTAAACATGCTCGTGCGTTGCTGAGAGCTTGCCACCGAATGTGGCAAGCCAATTGTCCAATAGGACAATTGGCTAATCACATGCGTGATTTATGATGAGTTCTCGTGAGTTGCTAGCGAGTGCAGCCTTCATACCTTGGGAAAAATGCCCATTTGAGATGAAATGGCTGAGGCTCACGACGCGACCTGCTCAAGCACCACGACTCTGATCAAATTGAAGCCGTTCACCCCATTGTACATGGAGCTTAGACTAACATTCACAGCACGGAATGTTGGTTGAAAATGTTCCGTTCGTGAAACCGAGTCTCGAGATCGCAACCAGGTCGTGCCACTTGACCGCGCTACCTGCGTGCACTGCGGCGATTGGGGTTGTACCTTGAACCTATTTGCGTCTGGGCATCAATTCAGGCATCTTAGAGAAGTCGGTGTTGGGTTTCTAGCTGCGAACGTCCTTTACTTCTGTTATAAAGTAAGACTGCACGTAATATTTAATGTTTTGTTAAACTGGTGCAGTGAAATTGCTTTATGTCTGACGAACTATAACGGAAAAGCCGTCAGCTTAGTGAGCTATAATCAACTGATTAAGACTTCGAGTGACCGCCTAAATTCGAGTTGAAAAAGACACGAAATGCGTTACGAGTGAACGTAGTGATGTGTAAGTAAAAATTGAAATGTTTTCATATCACTTTACAACTCATTTTTTTCCTTCTTTACCTCGATAATTCTGACTTCAATTCGAACCTTCGTATTTTCTGCTTGTTTTTCTCAATTTTCGTAAGATTATCTTTATAAATTATTCTGTTTTGGTCTTCAATTTCACTTTTCTTTATCTATCTTCATTATGGGTGCGGTTACTACGGTAAACTCAGTTAACTCCCAATAATTTCTGAAAAAATGAAAAGTGAGTGTCCACCAGCAGTTTTTCGAATTGAAGCCTAAAGAGAAGTTAGAAATTTTCATTCTTAGAGACGGTAGAAGTCTCTACCTGCTTCCTGTACGCTTCCGTGTCTCAGCTCTGCCACAACTACCCCAACTGTGGGGAACCATCAAGTCCAAACCAACTACCATCTATCATCAAGTGGTCCAAACACCCATGGTCATGGTTGTATTGTAGTTCGGTTGTCCCATCAAATGGTTCAACCATTCGTGATCATGGTTGTATCATAACTTGGTTATCCTGTATTATCAAGGGATAGAACTACCCACAATCACGGTTCAATAATCAATTTTCAACGATGGTTGTAAGAATGGCAGAAAATGGCTAGGAGACCAGAAGAGGGCCGAATTCACAGCGCTTGTGTGCCTCAACCCTCCCTCGGTAAGTTTATTAATAAAAGCTTCGCGATTTTCAAACGACTTGACTGGGTTCAGATGCTCGAGTGCATACACCCGGGAACGGTTGGTTCGTACCCTGAGAAGTCGAGGCAGGGCGAGTAAACTCGTTCCGAGCGTTTTCCTACCGAAAGTTGGACGTGCTAGCCGCAAAATACAACTCGTTCATGCCGGAAAAGGGTGAAATATCACGCCTGACTCGAATGTGAATCAAGGAAGCGGCTGACGGTCGTGCCCGTGGTACACGTCCTTGCCCCTCCCACCCCGCTTCGTGACGTGACCAATTCCTCCCATTGTTGCTCTCACGCACAGCGGCATCAGAGAATGAGACGATCACTGCGGGTCTCCTGCAGCGCGTCCCCTTAACGCGGCACCGTATTTTGTAGGCCGCTAGTGCTACGGGGCGTTTGGGGTCTACTTCTCCTGCGTTTGGGGTCTACTTTAGGGTAATTTTCTCGTAACATCTCATAGCTTGAGATCATGAAAAGTTAGCGAGGTGTTGCACCGAAACTTGCTTCGTTTGACGTCATCGTTCTTTTGATTGAATTCTCTATGCAGTGACTGTGGGTCGGTCGCTCTCATTATACGAGTGGGTTACCCACATGAAGTTCACCAGCCAGGAGGCCGGAAGGGTGTGGGTGGTATCACGACTACCGGCCGTAACGCGTCATGGCCTCTGCCTGAATTTCACGTGTCGAGATGCTAGCGACTGTTCGTCTTTCTCCGCGAGACCGTGTCTCGTGCCTCCTATCTCTGTGTCTCGTGCCTCCTCTCTGTGTGTCTCGTGCCTCCTCTCTGTGTGTCTCGTGCCTCCTATCTGTGTCTCGTGCCTCCTATCTCTGTCTCAAACTTGGCGATATTCATTTGTTTTTACTTTCTCTGCTTCCGTGTGTAGTCCTCGGTCTTGTTTCTGAGAGGCCTTGATCTTTTGTTTGTTGGTGACTGATGCGACCCTTTTCTGTGAAGTTATTGTAATTGTATCTTCTCAATCGTCCCTCGAGCTGGAGGCCGACTTCCTTTGTCTTCTTCCTGAGCGGAGAACATGATATTATGTCCTTCATTGTCGTAGAGTTGGTGAGAAATGTTCCTCCGCTGGCAATGCGACTTGATACTTCCTTTTGACGATTTTCAGTTTCGTGGACTTGGAACTCGCTGTTTGTTAGTCAATCCTTTACAGTCTTCATGCATTTCTAAATCCACTTCCAGAAAGATGCTGCTAGTTTTTCGTAACTAGCGAAATGTAACCTTATTGCTCGTTTACATAAGGGTGCTGCTAGTTTTTTGTAACTGGCGAAATGCAATCTAATTGTCCGTATTATTATGATGGTGCTAGTATTTGGTAACCAGCGAAATGCAGCCTCACCGCTAAAATAATTTGGTCGGCAAAGGGTTAACGTTTGTCATGAGTTTCTGCGATGAGGCTTCTTTCCTTATGGAGCTGTGAGCTTGCGAAATGCAGATTCCGATGGTAGTTATTGAAAAAGGCACGGAAAAATCGAGTCTCTTCAAGAGAGAGAAAGGCTCGAGCTGCTTCCTCTCGTCTCGTTCCGAGCGTGACGGCGAATTGCTAAAGCCGTGTTGACTTTGACGGTGCAATTTTATCAATGCGAGTGAAGGACAACCGTTTAGAATGATGAAGGCTGGCGAGCGGAGCAAGAGGTGCCGAGGGGCTAGGATCATTACTGCTCGATCTGAATTGTTAGTGATTGCCTGCCTGCAAAATTCCATGTCACGTTTCTGAGCGGTGAAACTTCATCATGGGCGTAATCCAAGAGATGGGATGCTTATTTAACCACAACGTGAAGCTTAAATAATTTGTTTTGCTTCTTTAATGACTGGTAATTGCATTTTTCCATTGGGGCGTGGCGGATATGCAAATGGTTCCGCTTTCACTAATCGTACTCATGCGTCTGGCTTCGTCAAGTTGACAAGTTGGTGAGGTCGGCACAAAGTACACGTCTNGTGTACTAGTCGTTAGTTACATATTCCTTCTACTCTGAATTTTGAACATGACTTCACATTATGATATATAGTACCACTATGAAGGTACTGGAAAAGAACAACTTCTTAAGTACTAACAAACGTTTGGACGTTGTGTCTAACTCGCTGAAGAATTCTCATGAATTAACGACTCGTTGAATTACGGCGCTGCGCTGTACTTGCAGTTTCTCACGCTGCAAGCGCGGGCCGTGCGTTGAGCGTGCATACGTGCTGCGTGTTTTGGAAGGCTGGCTGCATGAGACGCAGCCCTAAGCTCTGATCTCAGGCCGTCCCTTCGGACTGGTTTGAGGTGTCTGCTCGCCCTCACGCTTGTTCCTCAAGCTAGCGCCGCTGGCTGCTCTTAACTTGCTCTCTTTCTAAAGCGTAACTGCATGGCAGGGTGTCTTGAAATGAGTCGTAAGCTCAGTGTGCGTGTATTTAACGCCCCGGCTCCGTACGTGTACGTGTTTTTGCGAGGTGGTGTGAGTGAGTCCTGTGCGTTTAGGTGATGCGTCAATTGACGCTCAAGCGGCCGAGTTATTTCTGAAATGAACCAATTATCGTGTAAACACTCGCTCACTTTTTGTGCAGTTGTGTGCGGATTCGTCCTAGCTTGGAACGAAACGAAAAGAATTTAAGACAAAACTGTTTTAGTTTTAGCGTTCCACCAGCGGGACGCTCTAGTGTCAATTAACATTCCGTCTTTCAAGCGGGGGCAATGGAGCCATTTCCAGCTAGTTTCTTTCGTTATTTTTTGCTGCTGTTTCCATCATTTGATGCAACTCATATCTCAGGATATTTATTTGAGTAATAAATAACGGCAGTGAATATAAAAGTTGATTATGAGAAAAATATTTAGACCATTGGTACCTACTGGTAATTGCAGAGGTACATTTTCTCTTGTGTATTAAGGGTTAACTAGAGAATGTGCAAGAAGGCTCTTGAATTCGCACCATTTCCGTTTACCATTTCATTCGATACCTCCTAACCCTGGAATTTTGTCCATTCCGTTACAAGCTCCTGTCCCCGCTCTCCTGGGCGGTGTCTTTATTAACACCTTTATTAATTAAATTTTTTATCAATTAACCCCTTTATCAATTAACCCTTTTATCAATTGACCCATTTATTAAATGACCCCTTCATTAATTAACCCCTTTATTTATTTACCCCTCGGTCAACCCTTTATTTACTAACCCCATTAATTAAGCCTTTCCTATGCGGCGTCATCATTAACCCTCCAGTGGCCCTCGTGTCGCGCGTGACACGCTCCACATAATTACCTGTACTCACATCTGCTAGGGTTTATTTAAACCAAAATCCAGGCTACCAACAGGAATTTTTGGTTTTGTTTTAGTCCCGATGTGGCGTCCATGTGCCTTCAGGAGCAAATGTGGACAAATGTTAATGAACAAGACATTAATTCGTAGAGTAAACGGTTGAGAGAGTATTCGTGTAATGAAACTGCCGAGGAGGTCGCTGAATTACACGAAACCCGGAAACCTATGGTGAAGGACCGCGAAGATTTGGCGGACACTTTGAAAATGCGTGGCAGTGTTGTGTCTTTACAAGTGCCGTGCGTCGTTAGGTTATTTCTGCACAGGGAGCCTCGAAACCAAGGTTGTGGTGTTCAAGTGAAGACTTCACGACAAGTTTTACTACGGAAATACGGGCGTGGTGGACACCGGTTGCGAAATTTTTAGCTGTACGGCGTCGCAAATTTGCACCAATTTTGGGTTTGAGTGTTGCAGAAATATTTCCTTCGTGAAATATTTCTTTCGTGAAATATTTCTTTCGTGAAATATTTCCTTCGTGGAGAATCGCAGTCGAAGTGTTAACCCATTGTAACCCAAGCGCATTTTACGACTGTAATCGATAATGCTTTTTTATGATCACGTTCTTTTTAAAATACTTTTTGTGCAGATTTGCTACAAATAATAAACTAACTAGAGGATCATATATGGTGTAAAACATCCTTAATGTAGGGATTTCCAAGGTCATTTATTTTACTTCAAATATGTTTTTTAACTTTCTTCAAAGGAATACATTACACTATACT
>VOMN01103316.1:0-20772 GCA_014899125.1 Orchestia grillus
ACCTCCCACCCAGTCTCCCCCATTGGAACAGCAACATCGGAACGAGTCGTAGCGATACCGGCAACAGCCCGATGCGAAACCATCCCGAAACCATAGACTTCCTTAGCCCCTCCCTTAACAATTTTATCGCTTTTGGTGGCAACTCTGCCTCTGACAACGGTCCCGGTGTTTCTCTGAACGCATCTAGAAGAAACGACAACACCGAAAGTAGCCCGCGCGATAAATCCGGCACCAATGACGGCTTCAGCATGAGCAAGAGCATTTCGAGGTCCGGGAGCGATGCATTTAGCTCCCCTGATGAGGGACTAGGAGCCCGTGGCGATAAGCTGGACGCTGTGCGGGAGAAAACGAGGACAAGCGTCGCGTGGAGAGGGTCCAGCTCAGGCATCGAGCTGGACAGCGATACTGGAAGGCTGCAGCTGGACCATGCTGCTGGTCCTGGCAGGTAGGCTAGCCTCACGTGGATATTTGGTACCAAGAAAATAATTAGTGTAGCATTATTTTCAATTGTCGTGGATGATACCCATGTATGTTTGGGCTTTACAAAGCGAGAGCTTGTTTATTTAATCTCTGTCACGTCGCTTTCAATAGTTTTGTACGCTTACACATGCGTGTCTTCAGTGTAACAGACGTTTGTTCAATCTGTGTCGCGCTATTTTCAATGTTTTCGGGTGTGTACGCAATGGTTTCGTGTGTGTACGCAAGTGTTTCTTCAGGGTGATGAGGTGCTTAATAAATCGGTGTGGTGTAGGTTTCAGTTGTTTCGTACGTTTACGCTAGTATTTATTCGATTTGAGAGGTCGTTCATTTAATCATTATTATTTTCGGATGTGTTTTGCGTTTATGCTAATATTTTCGTTCCAAAACAGCCGGTGAGCTATTTGAGAAAGTAAGTGTTTTACTTGATACTGTAGTGCAGTGTTCGCATAAAATAGTTCACTTTCACAATCTTCCGAGTTGAACCTCCTCAGAATCCTTTCAAACTTTTTAAAATATCATACCTGTAATAAAATAATAACGTTGAGAGTCATTTCCTTGCTTCAGTCTGTGAACCTTTTCACATCTCTGTTTCGGTCTATGTTACTACTGAGCACTTCGTAACTTATCCGAGCAGCTTTTGACTTTAGTGCAAGCAACAGGTACTCATTAAGTTTAATCTTACATTATTCTCACGGAAAAGATTTGGGATAACATAAAGAATATGGTTTACAAGGTCTCATTATTGCACATTACCTCGTCACCATTGCCACGTCACCATTGCCACGTCACCATTGCCTCCTCTCCATTGCCTCGTCACCATTGCCACGTCACCATTGCCACGTCACCATTGCCACGTCACCAACGCAGGGTGCACCTTCATCCACCACCTTTGTTCGAAATTTCGCTTTAAATTTACGGTTTCTTGAAGGAATTCAATTTATGCCTCCCGCGTTTCTCGTATTATCAATTATTCTATATATTTCATTGAGAAAAATATATTTAAAATGATACTACGAGAAACACGGGAGGCCTAATTCGAAATCTTTATTAAAGCCGTAAATTTAAAGTAAAAATTCGAGCAAAGGTGGTGTTAGTGCGCGCACTTTTCATTAGTGGCATGGCAAAAATAGAACCCATAAAATAATGCGAGAAAATTTTTCTGCATCAAAACCGTTTTTGTACCTGGAGTACGCAGTCACAGTACGAGTGCCCTTGCTTATAGTTACTTCTTGCCTGAGAGAGTCACGTACATTTTTTTATACCTAATATACTCTTCCAATTAAAATTATGCAAATTATGATTTTTCATCTACTTTTAATCTTGCAGAATAAATTTACGATTACAAATATTACCGTTCCTTCGTCTTAAGATTTTCTTAGTCCCTTCGAACTCTCAAGAATAAAACATTTTTAGTAACTGCTACAAGTCTTATTCAGTGTACTTTAAACGCAGAAAATTAATTCTCGTAATTGCATGATTGATCAACATGAGTCAACGTTTCCTTGAAAGTCAATCCTCCCCAAACTTCCTTGTTTCTGCTTCACTTCTACCAGTGAAACTCGAACGGAAAAACTGTCCGAAAGCCTTCCGACGTCCAAAGTTTGATGGTGTTTGCTTCTTGAGAACCACCTTAAAGAAAGAAGACAATGGCGCGATTTTATAGAAGTTGGGCGGAATTGTCTTCTTGCGCAGCTTTGAGGCTATCATTGCGGTGTAAAGTAGCATGTCTAAAATACAAAGATATAGAACAGCACACCTGAAAACTTTTTCCGCCGAACGGGTGTTACGTAACTCCAATTTCACGATGGTTCCACTTGCAACAACGAATGCTTTGCATGCATCGTAGAAAATTTTGAAATCCAAACGCTTTATTTCTTCCTGTGACTTCAAGTCATTTCTAATATTTCGTTTGAATTTCATGTTAAAATTTCAGACACGAGGCACAATTACTGATGTCAGCTTCGTCAGGCGTCAGGCTCGAGCTGACGATAAGAGCTGATGTGACGAAGGTCAGCGCCACGGACGTGCTGCGCGCTACGCCTCTAGACCTCGTCGTCGACCCAGCTGACTTCATAGTAAGTGAAGGTCCGGTCGAGTGGTAACCTATTCATGCATAAAGTGCATTCAGCCATTCATTCTGCTAATTTTTAAGAAGCTAGTCGTTAATACGTCATTTGTGTCGGACATAAAATTTGAAGGAAAAACATTCAAGTTACTGAAATAAATGCGATTTCGTGAAGAGTTTTGCTAGAAATCTTGAGGTAGCAAAAAATAAAATTGAATAATAAATTAACTTTATGTCACTTTCACATTTTACGTTTAAATCGCTTCAGTAGTAAAATATTGAGGCCCTGCGATCAATAAAACATCAATTAGTATTACCTTTTGTTACCATGGTTCTTATTTGGTATTATTACCATCAAATTTGCCCAAAAATGCACGCTATTCATTAATGGGTTGACCCAATACCAACAAATTATCTTGGCGATAAAGTTACATTTAGCTTTAAGTGAAAAAAAAGCTGCCGCCTAATGTGTATGTGCTGTAACGCCGTATTTAGCTTGTTACGAAAATCCAGTAGCATCCTCAGGAAAGGGAATTTTGAAATCAAATAAACTGTAAAGGTTCAGTTTTAAGTTTCTCAGCCTAGTAGGGCAATTTGAGAAGAAACACGTGCCTGTGTTACAGTACAGTTTTAAAGAGTATTTGTACGAGCTTTGCAAATGACACTCATTGGTTCAGCTCACCCGTGTAACACACGCCTCACGTTTTTCCAGAGTCCTGTTCCTGGTTCTACCGAGTCTTCATTGGACAAACTTTTGAGTCTCTTGAATCGGTATCTGGCAGCAGACAAGTCTCACAAGTCCCGAGCTGCCCCCCATGAACCTCAAGACCTGCCTACGCACGTCATGGCCGCGGCAGTGCAGGCCATGCCCAGCCTTGCTGGCAACCGCACCAGACTGTGGCTCCTCGCGCTGCCAGTGCGGGATCCCGACAAACATGCGCTTGAAGGGATTATATATCAGTATCAGAATGAGGTACGTTGCAAGGTACGCTGGTTTAACTTGAACTCGCGTATGCCTATTCTCGCTATCTCACCCATACATGTTTACTGTTATTCATCTCAACATTGATGGTTGTTCTCAGTGATTATCACTAGCTTTTTCATATGCCATTCAAAATCAGAATCTTTGGGATTTGCTCACAGAAACGCAATTGATATCGCCAGAGTTAATTAAATACGTGTAGTTAAGTCCGTAGACTTTAAGCAGTCTTAATACGAAATGCAGTTTTGCGCCTGTTCTACTATGAATCAGAAGTTTTGTCTCGCTGTTATCATTGTTATGATATAAGGGTGCTAAAAAGCTAAAAATCTTACAAATAATTAGACATTCACGAATTATTAGTCACAAAATTTGGGCTATACAACGTCGTTTTGAGATAATATCTGATGTACACTAAATATAAGCAACATAAGCTCCCTGAACAAGACATTGCTTGCCTATTTTTTTTCTAGTTCCAGTTATTAAAAACATTCATCAAACGGTTTTCAAAGCCATGACCGAAGTTTAGGTTATATGCAATTACTAAACAGACATCAGTCTTCATTCAGAAGTGGCACTTCTTTCTTAATTGCCCTACAACGATTGGACGACAGCAAAACGTCTCGAAATGGCAAAAAAGGGCTGTTGCATTTGGTCGGGGCTAAGGATCGCCCAGTAAAAGAAGTAGCAAAATTCACCGGCGTTTCTTGCCGCACTGTTATGCGGGTCTATGAATAAAGGAAAAAATCCGGTACATGCGTCAATTTAAGGCCAAATTGTGATCAGAAAAAAATTATAACTGGAAGGGACCACTGCCGCGTGTCCTGTATTGTTAACCGGAATTGTTTTTCACCAAGGATAGAACTACAGCGAAACATCAATGATGGCTCTTCTCCTGCTGTTTCCAGACGAACTCTACGTAGGGAACTCCATGCAATGGATGTATGGAGCAGAGGGGCTCGTAAACACCCAATGCTAACTCATGCACAAGACCCCTCATTTATACTGCGCCAAAGCACGCGCACATTGGACTGTAGAGGAGTGTAGTGGAGAAGTGTCATGTCAAATGGATCACGATTCTGTCGCTATAGCAATGATGCCAGCCGCCATGTTAATCGAAAGCCTCATGAACCCTTTAACGAAGCCTGTGAGGGAGGCACGATACAAGGAGGAGGGTTTGTCATGTTTTGGGGCTGTTGCAACCACACGGACGTGGGTCCTTTAGTTGAGGTATCCGTCAAACTGAACCAGCATGACTACACTGAGCTGCTGAATAACCTATGTTTACCATTTGCACAATATTTTAATATAAAAAGGCATGTTGCTTGCCTGTTTTCAGGATGATAATTGCATGGGGGGATCGGGCTAGAACTATCATTGATTGGCATGACAGCCGTTCAGGATGTGTTAGGCATTTAGATTGGCCAGCTAAGTCCATACACATGAACTCAATAGAAGATTTGCGGGACTACCTAGAAAGGCAAGTTACATGCCGAGAAAATCGTCCTCGTGCTGTGGCCGCACTGCGAGATCAGTTGGTGGAAGAGTAGTTTAGAACCGACCAGGTGTAGATTAGGACGCTTGTAGACTCAGTGCCGCTCAAAATTACCGCCATTGTTTGTGCTCGTAGAGGTTCTACACCAGCAGGTGATTAGTGTTTTTTCTGGTGAGCTTATCTGATCCAGCGAATACATCTGTGAAGACAGCAGACTATATGGGCCAGTAAAACCAAAAAAAATATGTTGCTGCTGAAATATATTTTGACAAATTGAAATCACATGGAAGTTAATTGAAAATGTTTTTGCCTTGCTCTTTACAACAGAACTTTCCACATTATCCTAATTTTTATCTTGAAGTATTTTAGAAAATTTTCCTTGATTTGCTGGTTCTAATAAACTTGTTAATGATAGGTCTGTAAATATATATATATGTGTATAGGCAAAGCACAATGAAGGTAAATTTGAGGAAAATTTTTGGTTGAAAATGTCTGCTGTGCCAAATGTAAATAACTTAGATTAAATAAATATTGAAATGTGCCAAATACCACTAACATCTGCATCGTTGTCCTCCGTGGGGCCCTCAGATCGAGCGGACGCTGGTGACGCGCGTAGCAGGGGCGGGCGTGACAGCACTGGGGGACTGTGCCTCGAGACGCTCCGTGTGCAGCTGCTGCTGCAGGGACAGCACGGCACTGGGCCAGCACTGGCTCATGGTCGACGCAGGCACCCGCAGCTACACAGGTGTGTGCGTGCGTGCATACAAGTCTATTCTGTATTGTGCTGTGAGGCTAACACAGCTAACTCGTTGTTTTAAATTAACCCTAATGAGATCAACTTATTTTTCAGATGAATAAAATAAGTGAACTGTCGTCTGCTTGTTCCGCACTTGTGTAGTTATTCATCCTAGTTTTGAACGAAACGAGAAAAATTCAAGACTAAACTGGATTATTCAATGGGGTCTCAGCTTCTGTATCGTCGACTATCACGGATTAAAAATAAAATGAAATGAATTTTTGGTAAAATTTTTATTGAATAATCTAGCTTACTATAAATCGATGTGCACCTTTTAACTATAACTGCTCTTATTCGTAATGCATGAAAATTTGATTTATGAAGCAATACATACGTGTTTCTGTAGAATACAAACCGCTGCAGCTCAATTTCTTCATTTATTGTTACATTAAGGAGACTCGATAATTTTCAAAATATTACTTGACCGTCTTTGGAATTCTGTCTGCACTCAAATTGAATTTCTTTCAGAAGTCTACATGTTGTAGCCGCTAAGGCACTGATTAAAAGAATTTGGTTAGCTAATTTGAACAGTCTTCGAACTAACTCGTGTAAGTCATGCCTTAGTTTTCTATTGAAGTTCTTGGGAGAAAGTGGAACCTATTTGCTTGAAATCAGCAACAAACGTCTTGACAAGTTTTTCTTTTTTCATAATATAGTTTATTTTGAAGTGGCATTTGACAAAATATGTTGTTCTACTAATGAGATCCTGAACCTTTATAAGATTAAAATGACCAAAGAAGCATGTTTGAGTGATGAGCTAAAATTCAAAGGAAGCTCGTTGTAATGTCCAGGAAAATATTCGCTGTGCCCTTGCCTAAACAGTGGAATGAGAAGCCCATTCGGTGGCATGACTAGGATTCCTCTACTTAATTGTTTCTTGGTTTTCTGTTCATAAAATTTCCCAGTTGACGGAGCTCAGAAATCAGAGAACTCGTAGTAAACTTTAAACTTTAAAATCAGATCAAGTTCGAAAACCACGACGGTCACTGTGTCCTTCTAACGCTTTCGACGCGCGAATTTCAAATTTCTTCGCGGCAGTTTTCGTCCTCGTGACACGAGGTGGCACCTCATCTCCCTATACACGCCTGCAGCTCTGACCTCTTGCTCCTGTTTTTATACGTACGCACTGAAGTAATTGCTATTGCAGGTAATTTGGTGACGCAGTTAGATGGCGTGCGGTTATAAGCGATTGTTTGATTCACGGAAACGTAAGGGGACAATAAAGTATTCGAACACACTCCGCTCAGCGTGAGCAACGTGAAGTGGTTTTAAGGTGTAATTCCCCCACAGTCTTTTCATTATTAGACTAAACTAACTTTAAACGAACAAACTCAGTTATGGTTAGGATAGTTCATAGGGTTAGGTTAGTTAGGTTTGTGTATCCTATGCTATAGGGACTGGCATCCCTAGAGAGGTGCTGTTAGGTTACCTCAGGTATAGTTAGGCTTTCAGGACTTCTATCTTTCGTGTCCACTTCGCTTTCTTTCATTTTCATGCCTTCTTCGCTGATTTTTCTTTATTTTTTCTTCCTTTTCTTTCTTAGTTTGCTGTTTCGTTGCATAGGATATCTTGTGTGGAAATACACCTGTACATATATTCTAAATTTTCTGAAGTCCTTACCAAATGGTTTCTTCTTTTCGCTTTCTTGAGATCACCTGTGGCGCGGCTACGGAGCTTAAAAGTGACTAATTATAATGGTAATTATGATAATATTTGATAGTTTTTCTGAATAGCAGAAAATTATTTAAAGCGACCGTTGAATTCTAAATCCTTGCACAGCGTGCAGTTCATTAACTGAACTGTGCTAAATTAAATCATACAAGTAATCTGATACCCAGGATAAAGAGCGAAATTTGAATGCTTAGATGACTGATACAACGTGCTCGTTCAAAGCCAATTCGAGCCTTGTTTTAACACGTTGGGTGCGACTTCTCCGTACAGGTAAAATTTCATGTCGGCATATATGGCCGTTGTGAATGTAAAAATCAAGTATTTTGTTTTTACAAATTTTGTTATCCTATTCATTTTCATTCTAATCTAAACTAGATTATTTGAGTAATGAACACAAACTTCATGAACACTTAAAAATTCGTATTCCTATGTGTTAGCCCTCCGGTTACGTTAGGTTAGGTTAGATGATCGCGCGTATCACATACGGCGCACGTCGCACTCAAAGTGTTGAGCATACAAGAAAATACTGTAGAGTGATGTAATGCCACCTGAATTGTATGTGACCGTGAGCATAAGTCAATCAGAAGTCTCATATGATCTGAGATCTACTTGAACCAGTGATGCAGGGCACAAATTCCTAATTCATTATTCATGGTCTCAGCAAAATTCTCGTGAATTATGACTTTCGTTGAATCGAGGGCTCGTGAATAACGGCGCTCAAATGTAACCACGTTATGGACGTAATTTGAAGTTCCGTGTACGACTGACATGCAGAAGCCCAGTTGGAAATGAAACGCTTATAAACTTTGTGCTGGAAAACAGGTCCTTCTGTGCACATGAAGTCGACGTGCCGGTGCCCGGGCCAGACTCCTGGCAACGGGGGGACCTCCCCCCAGCAGGAGCGCGGCAACCTCGCCAGCCTGACCTCCGCCGTCACCGCCGTCAGGAGGCCCCCGTGTGGGGGACACGTGTGCCTCAATGGCGGCAAGTGTGTGCCCGCCGAGGCGGGCAAACCCAAGTTAGTGGTCACTGAGTTTAGAGTCGATTTTTTTAGTGCAATAATTATAGTTAAATGCACATAGTTTTTAAATCTGTAATTCTAATATGCTTACATATCCCATTCTGTGTAATTTTTTGAGACGTAGAAAGAAAAATATTTTATTATTAGCTTTTACCATGTACATGCTAACCATGTATTTACCATGTATTAGCTTTTCGAACTTCTCAATCCCTACAGATTATCCGATCTTCTGAGAAATTTATATTCATGTATCTTCAAACTTAAATCATTTATTTGCTTTCACACGTTAATCAGCTGTTCCTCCTGTCCAGGTGCGTGTGCCCGGGCAACACGTTCGGTCCACACTGCAAAATTCTGACCAGGCACTTTGGCGCGTTCGGCGTGTCCGGACCGAAGCCTGCATCTGGGTCAACACTGCCAACTATGGTGCTGCTGCCGCCCCTTCCCACTTGTTCCAAGCTGCACCTCACTGTCTACGTGCTTACTCAGCGCAAAGATGGAGTCATACTCAGCTCCCGGTCAGGGATGACAGAAGTGGAGAGACACTTCACTCTACTTCTGTGGGAGGGTCGGCCAAGGTTGTCAGTGAGGAGCAGCCCCGCCAGTTCTCTCAAGACGCTGACTTTGCAGAAGAAGATAACTGATTTTGTTTGGCATCGACTCGACATTCTTTGGGTCAATGAGGTTCGTGGATCTTATTTTGAACTTGTGAGGGTCAATGAGATTATTAAGGCTGATGTAAAATTAGGGTGGGTCAATGATATTAATATTGTTTAGTTTAAATTTGTGCAGGAGAGTGATGTATGTGTGAGTGACTCAATGTTGGTGTACATCGTGCAGATAAAGTAAAATTATCAGAACAGTTGACGGTACATAAATAAGTTGATAAGATGGTCTCTTGAATTAGCTGTATTGGACACTAGTGTGCTATTTCAAAGCGCAAAGAAATTACTGATTTTTATTTTTAAATTTCATATCATCCGCTATTGTCGATTACCTATCAACTTTGTTATATCTTCAATGACTTCTCTTCTTCTTCATTGTCAACTTGCCGATTTTGTGAGCAGGAAATCCTGTGAGGGAACACACCTTGTGCATAGATTCGTCGTTCCCTCTAGTTTATACTGAATGGTCATTTTTCTTGGTTGTCTTTGGATCACATTTCCTGCAGATAGGGAGCTTTAATCTACCTGGTAACCTAACCTAACTCGGTTTCTTATATCTTTTGAAAACTGACATTCGTTCATGAATCAAGAACTCCTTCGTGTTGAAGCATTTTGTAATTTGCTCTGCTAATCTTGAGATGCCGCAAATCGCTATTTCTTATCGTCCCGAGCGGTTATTTCATTAAACTGTACATGTTTCTTCCGATCAACCTCCACTCAAATTAATCAACATCAATCGCAAGGGACAAATTTTGCATCATCGCTAGTTGGCCAAACTTTTAGATAAATGAACGTGCAGAGACGTGAAAGTCGGCGAAGACTATACAAGAATATTCGATAAGTTCGAATATTACTATTATTAATCTAGTCCTCACATAATAATTTCAACTTTAGTGAAGCTTGTACCCAGTTCTTCACACCAGAATTGAACACGAAATACTGTGCGTACCACTCGTACACAAAGTAATAGCATTTTGCTCCGGCTCTAGATCAGTATTTTTGGGACGGGAGTTACGCTGGCCAGCACAATTGCATTGCATTGTTTGTCCAGACGGTGACGCTAACACTGGACCACTGTTTGGACACCGGCCTGGACCCTCTGGCATCGAGCAGCCAAACAAGAACCAGCCTTCCCCTCGTTCCCGATCAGTGTCGAGGGTCTCTTTTTCTCCCCCTTCAAGAGGGCCCCATTGGGTGGGGAAGCCCTCTGCAGCTAGGGGGCCACCACGCCCCTTTGAGGGCAAACACACCGATGTGGACGAAGCTTCAAAGCAGCGGGGTAGATTTCATAGGTTGCTTGTCGCATCTCCGGGTGAACAAAAAGCTTCAAGATCTAGGCAGTGTGAGGACTGCATCTGCTAGCATCCCTGGATGCAGGTCTCTCACTTGCTTTAGGCCGTCTCACTCCTGCCAACAGCACCAAAGGTGGGTCGCATTGACTCCAATGATTGCTAGTCTGGGCTTTATTGGTTCTCATTGTCGTATAGCACCATAAAAATGCTATGATGAAATATGCATTAGTTTTCCTATTTTCTTCGGGACTAGTTCAAACTTCTAAGAATGTCCCAAAAGTATGCGAAGTTGAACTGAAGCGGTTAATTTTTTTCCGGCCGAACTTGTGTCAATTGGTACCCTTTGCTGGAACTTTTCACTTGCTATTTGTTATGGTATTTCCCCACAGCATTGATAGCGCATACTTATTAAGAACTCCAGCTACAAATGGTTTACAAGTACTATTACAGATTTTTACTGCGCGTGCAAAGTTTTCAAACCTCGTTGAATGGATTGTATGTTGCTTTATTGTCTTCATAACAGTTGTGAAATTTGTGTACACATTTCACCATATTTGCATTTAGGTTGTCGCATCCTTCCATATTTACAAGAAAGCTTTCCATGTCAACCAAGATTAGCCTTCCCTCACAATAACTTCTTATTACTTTTATTGTGTTATCATAAGTCAGGTTATCAAATTTTACAAAAAAAAAATACTTTTTTTCCTCCATCGCTACTTAAACCCATCTCCACGGGACCACTAAGGTTACCTCAGCTTTACCTAGGCCTTTTGGGGATCTTGGAGTCATGTCCTTCGTCCCCACTTTGCTTCTTTTCATATTCACACCATCATCGCTCTCGCTTCTTTATATTTTCTTTCTCTTCATTCTCAACGTGCCGTTTATATGTGTAGAGGATCCTGTATGAAACATACAGTGTGCATAGATTCTCCGTTTTCTGTAGTTCATACTAAATGGTCCCTTCTTTCCGCTCTCTTAGGATCGCAATTCACGTGGATAGGAAACTTTCAACTATGATGAAAACTAACAAACTCCCCTTGAAGCAAATCGTATTCTTTCAATCTTCTTCAATATTCTAGTGTTGATTTGCATCTCTGAAAATTCTCGGTTCCTCCTTTTTTATCCATTTCTGAACTTTTCGCTCATTCCGCATCCCCTCGCACACGCGAGTGTTTACCTTGACTCGCGAAGATCACGAATTTCCGGGCGCTTTTTTGCCCCGCAGGTGTGTTGGGTCTCCAGGACGGGAGCGTTGCGAGTGCTCTGCCGGCTCCAGCGGACCGCAATGTCAACAAGAGGAAGCTGCTCTTTATTTCCAACCGAACAGTCACCTCAATGTTGCTCTGGCGTTCACTCCTCCTGAGTATTGGGCTCACATCGAGTTCAGGTGGGCTTTAGCCCTCAGTGATGCACCTGCAGTTAGGGTCATGTTTCTATCGCGATTAGGAGGAAAGTCAAACTCTGGGTACAGAGATGGGGAATTCAGTTTTGAGCTTAAATTTGACTTGAATATAAAATTGAGGTCAGATAAAATTAGTTTGAAATTCCGCGTCACAACGATTTTGATGTGAAATTGGCTTTAGCATTGTCTGTACTTCACATTTAGAGCAAAAGTGGTCGTGAGGATGAGGGATTGTTTCAAATTAGAAATTTACTTTAAGTTACAGTTTTGGTAGGATTTGTATCGAAAATTGGATCGGCCACAAAATTTTGCTCTGACAGAATTTTACTGTCACAGAATTTCGTCGAAATTGACTTCAATGTTGAACTCTTGTAAGGAATAGATAAATACTCAAATCAAGTGTACCTGTGGGACTGGCCAAAATTCGATTATTTTGGGCAGAAAAAAAGTTAAAACATGAATGGGTACGGGCTAATTTAGCTACATATGTGCCACAATTCACTCTCGGGACAAGTACAATTGAAGAGTCCCGTTTAGTTTTAATCTGGCCTAATGTCGAAGTTACTTTATAGGTTGTAAAATTTGAGCATTTTGCTCAAATTGATTTCAACTTGTAATTTCAACTAGATGTGATTGACTTTAGATGAAAAAAAATCACTGCCTATGTTGGTGTTAATGTGGTTAGAAGTAGGTTTATCAGCTCTAAAATTGGCATGGGTCAGGCTTAAGTTCTAGATTCTCGATTTGTATGTTGGGTTTTCCTTTATCCTACATGTTTTGAGTTAACGCCAGAAAATATTAACCACAAACCCAGTCAAAATTACACCTGGCACCGTGGGTGGTCACGACAGTAAGGCCTGTGATAGGACAGATCATTGCAGCCATTCAAGGGAAGGCCGAAAGTTCCTTGTCACAGCGTAGAATGTTGAAAGTTTACGGCAGACAAAACACACTCGGCCTCCATCATAAATTCGTACGGCTATGTAAAATCGTACAGCGCAAGCTGCGCAAGGCAGCCCCGCCAGGCTCCTGCGGATGTAATTTACTGTAGGCCAGAGTAGTTCTTGGTGAAGGTCCGCATGCTGGGGCTTTAGGGTGCATCAATCCCTGCCTTCAATTTGACATTTCTGCACCGTCGCTGCGCAGCGGCGGGCCCTCCTCCACCACCACCGCTTGTGATATGCGGTCACCCCCGGCCTACTTCAATGCCTAATGCAATTTTGGACTGAAAAATCTCTTCAAATTTTATGATTTAATCTTGACTCGATTCGTTTATCCTTCAAGAATTTACATCAGATTTTAGTGAAGTGAAATATCATATTCGCAAATTATACTCAAAAAGTGATCCAACTCCAATTTTCCAGAATAAATAAAGAAATTCTGAGCATGGAGTCCTTAACTATGAATTCAAATGAATTGGGCTCGAAGCAAGATGTAAAATTACTCTCAAAATTCGGACATAATAAGTAAGTTACCAATTGCAAGAGGGTAACTTATGATAAATTTATTTTTATCCCAAATGGCCCGATTACCATTCGTACAGCACGGTATATTTTCCAGGTTCCGCACCAGGTCCCGGAACGGAACACTGGTGTTGCTGCGGTCCCGCCACCGCACCGACTGGCTGAGCGTGGAGCTCCAGGCTGGCAGCGTGTGCCTCACCGTGGGTTTGGACGGCCGTTTGCACAATACGCTGTGCACCGCTAAGAAGCTGGCTGATGGGGAATGGCACCATGTCCTTGCCAAGCGGTGAGCAATTTTCCCTTTAAATAAATCTAGCGTGGGTACAAATGAAACGATAGTCAGACACTACTTCTGTTCTGGCGATTTATGTTCTGCATATTTCTTTTTAATTGAACTTCGAGGATTTTGTGATGGTCTCTCTTATTTTATTGTCGTTGTTACGGAACGTTGCAAAGGAGCTCGTGAACTCTGTTTTTATTGTGGTCGCTTGAATGCTTGGAACGACGATGCATTCACACTGTCTGTGTAATGAACAATGACTGTGTGAACGCAACAACTGTAGACCGCACACAGGTCGATACAACTTACTGGAAATTCTTCCTCCACGCAGACACTCGGAACTCCTGGAGGTAGCGGTGGACTACGCAGAGAGCGACCTGTACGCAAGCACCACTCTCTCAGAACTTCAAACGCTGCCCTTCAGCATCAGCAGGCACGACGGCGTGTGGCTGGGTGGAGTAGCCAAGCCATCTGGGGTGCTCAGAAGCTCCCTTGGCGCTAATTCCCCTCCCGCTGTTGCAAAATTTCTCGCTCGCGGGTCAACAACTTCTGTTAGAGACGCCAGGCACCGCTCTGGTGTGGCGAAACGCTCGCTTGGTGAGACTTTGAAGCCACTCAATCAACTTTACCGACTCCATGATAAGCACTTCAAGTCAGTTAAAGAAAACGATTACGGTTCAATATACGCCGTTCAGAACACTGCTTATAATAATAGTTCAGAGAGACCTTCATCCCGGCAGCTGCAGCTAGAGAGGTCCAGCAAGGGCCTCGAGCGTTCAGTCGATGTCTCAACTCGTTCTCACCGCAAAAGAAGAAACAAAGGCGAACACATCGGAGATTTTCTATGGAAGGATTTTTCAAATGGTGAGTCGTGAACATGAGTCAGTTTTGGACGTAAACTATTTCGGAGGTATCTTAATTCACACAGAAAAAATGTAATGTATCCCATTTGAGGTTCATGCGTGGTAGTGAAAATAATAATAAATGATTTGGCATCACAAATGCACAATCAAATTGAAAGATTCCAATGAGCTCATGAATTCTTCCTCATCGAGTAGCGAGAAAATTCAACCTACAAACATCTTGCATTCCTTCGATAATGCTCACCAGTGCGTTTTAACATATAGCTCGAGCAGATCGTACGATGTATACTTGAGTACTCTGCACTTTCGAGCGATGAAATCTGGTTTACATTTGCGTGTCTTGCTTCAGTACTGAATAAAAAACAATGTGCAGAAAATTAATAAAGTCAACTTCTTAAGACTGAAAGCTCGTAATCGAACTCGCATCATTACTCTGAAGTCTAGAATATAAATTATTGCCTCTATTCATGTTGGAACTGACATGGGCTCATGATAATGTTATTTAAATACTCTAAAATTTGCTTTTCAACAAATGAAGTCCCACACCCTTTGAGCTAACTACTGAAAAAATTCTTTGGAGTTCTTGAAAGGAAATATCGTAAATTGATAGTGATAAAAATTCTTTTTTCATATAATTTCATTCAAAAATTCGACCTGTCGTAGCATTAAAAAACGTCCTATCCATTACGAACAAAAAAAACTCCACAAACCTCTACAACTAAAACTTTTCGGACGACGGTGCCATTGTGTTTTCTGTCCTAGCTTAAACATGCGTCCAATTTCATTTGACTTGATGTTGACTGGGTGTTGGCACGGCGCGCAGGCTGCCTGTCGTCCGTGCGAGTGTTCGGTCACCTGCTGCCCCTCACCGAGCTCACCAGCAACGCCAGCAGCGGCGACGGCGCCACCAACTCAGCCGGCACGGTCACGACAGCCGTGCACGTGTCCCCTGGCTGCACGCCGCCCTCCACGTGTGCCAACATCACGTGCTCACCGCCTCTCACGTGCGGCCACAGCTGGGGGCTCAGCGCGTGCGGGTCAGTTGGTTCTCATACGGCGGTTCCATTAACTGTCCGCTACACAAATATTCTAAATGAACTCCTGTTATTGGGTGTGTCAGGTGTGTTATCGAGTCTTATCGTCAGACTTTTCAAAAAGCCAAAACACTCCTTTTCAATTGCAATCCGAAACTGTAGGGAAAATTTGAGGTAAACATTTTTTTTGGCTTGTTATGTTCCCTACTACGGTGAACCGAACATATGTATGCTCTGTATGATTTAGTAAAGAGTTTTCTAAGAAATGCAAGTTTCGCCAATCACAATTTCCTATAAAACATGAAGCTCTCTCAAAGACAGGTTAACAGGCTGCACTATTCAAGTCATTTTATTTGCGATACTTCTGTCTACTTACCAGTAAAGATACAGATCATCAAAGTTACCTGCAAATATTTGTAATCCACTTTGACTCACCTTGTTTTAGGCTTATTGTAAATCTTTGAATCTGAATTTACATTTTTCGCCTCATGCTATAGTGTCACTCGATACATACACTACTTCAAGTTATCGGAAAAAAACGTCGCACATGAACCCCTTTCTCAAGTTCTAACGCTCCTTCATGGCACATCATGTGCCTGTACTGAGCACACAATTGACACAAGTTGTGTGGGGCGGCAGGTGTGCCGCAGGGTCAGAGCTGGCACACGACGGGTCCGTATGCCAAGACGTGGACGAGTGCCACTACAACCCCTGCCTCAACCTGGGCCTCTGTGTCAACCTGCAGCCTGGTCAGTAGCTCAACTTGCTCTACAGTCTCCTAAACCATTGGCAATAAATGCTACGCTGTCTAGGGTAATAATGCCTTGACGACTCGGCGTTTCGGTGTGTTGTTGGTGTTTTTTGTACCCATAAAGACTTGAAAATTTCGCTCGAACTATTGTTGGTTTAGCTTTTCATTATTAGGACACGATTAAAATCTCGATTTAATTAATATTATCAGTATCGTTATGTTAGACTGAATTGATAAACTGGCTACTAAGAGTAAACTAGTAGAGACAATAATCGTTTCTTCTAAATGGTCTCAAAATTGCAGTTTTAGTTTTACAACTGAAGCTGTTTCATATGTGGCAGCCTAATAACAGTCATTTCATAAGCGTAGGATTAAAACGAAAAGGACCATCAGAATCATAACTATTAAAATAGGGGACTTCTAGGGTTCATGCTGACTGGTTGAACAAGAGACTTCTTCGTTTTTTATATTTTTGACCGAGCTTTAAACGATTTGCACAAATATCGTTTTCAACGCAGCAAAATTTTCCAGAGGTCGCAGTTATGAAAGGCAAACGTGTATCCAGAGCCATTAAACCTTGACACCTACAATATTTGTTTCTTTATGTGATGCGCATCAGTGAGAGATACTTTTACTATACTTATAGACGCACGCTAATACTGCAGCTCCCGAGAGCAAGTGTACGCTTAGTACGCGATAAGATCTTACCAGGGTTTGACGATTTGACCTACCGAATGATGCTTCGATTCCAGGAGCGTCTCCAGTTGTACTCCATGAGCCGAATATGTGATGTTTGCCGCCTTGGTTTTTACTATTTGTTCCGATGTCAGATGTGCAGGTAGCCATGTATGTTGTTGAGACGAACGTTGCTGAATGTTGTAATGGTGTCGTAACAGTTGTTTTTTTAATAATACAAAATTTTCATTAGAAGTTGCAGAAAAATTTACGCATGAAATTTTCTGTAAAAACAGTACCTTATTTCCTTCTCGTGGTTTAATTTACCATGAGTCTATCAATCGTCTATCTATTTTTTTTTTATGTATTCTTAATCTCAAACACAAAGCACTATGGTACGATTTACGTTGGTCTTGCCTCATATGGTTGTAATACCAACATCCAAAGGGATAAGCGTTACTTGATATTTCGTCTAAATCAATATGAGCAGCATTGAGCTAGTCTCAGGCTAGGATCTTTGAACGAAGCCTTGTTGAGTGAATGACTCATTGATTTGCGACTGCTCATGAGGACTTATTATATTAAAACATATTTCATGGTACTATGGTAGTTACAAGAAATTACTTGGCAAACATCTCGTAAATATGCGACAAATTGTCATGTAAAGCGATCGGTTTCGTGTCCGTCTGTTTTCCAAGTTGAACAGCAGGTATCGTTGCTGGAATGCACGCTTATTGTATCCAGTTTATACACCTGTTAATCAGTAAAGTTCTTCAGGTACTATTGTGTCTCGCGGGGTATCAATGCGAGTGCAGACGCCTGAAGCCTCCAGACTATACGGTAGCATTCCATTCAAGTTCCTCACGCACGCCTGTGCCTCACAGGATACCGATGCGAGTGTGGACCAACACACGGAGGAAACAACTGCCAGTGGGCTTTGGCCACTCCCTTGGCATCTGCCTACTCCGCTCCCTTGCTCGTGACCGCCGCTGCAGCTTCTGCAGTCGCTCTTTTTCTGGGTAATACTCGCAAGATCGGAGCGCGTGGCCGACGACTAGTAAAGTTGTTCGAGAAATAAATTAAGAAAGCTGTACCGGAGGGAATTCAGGAGATGTAGCTCAAAGAATTGAATGCTGGAATTCATATCTACGTCCAGCAGTTTAATTAGTAATGTCAAAATGGGTTATGTCTGTCATGTAGTGGAAGAATACTTTACGGTGTATGCACTTTAATTTATTGTACTAGAACTCTTAAAATCACATGTATTACTTTGAAACACGTAAAAATGGACGAATCAACATTTGAATGAACACGAACGGTAAAAATTGATTTAATATTTCTTTCTGGTTCATTTCTTAATTTGTTTGCTTAAAGTCTCACGATGGGCAGCAAAAGGATAAAAATGACAGGCATTAAGAACATAATTCTGAATTATGTCATTAGAAATTTGTAAAATTACTTCTGCCATCTGTTCTAATTCTTGAATTCTAAAAAATAAAAAACGCAGTAGGCATATTTAAATAAATACTACAGTAAATCAACTCCAATATATCAGTCTACCATTGCAAATTCGATTACACGACTTGACTTGAATTGAAAATTGGAAATGAGGAGAATGTTTTCCCGATCAGAAAGTCATCTTATTCCAGCGAGCTCACATTCCTGGCTTGGCTGAGCCCACGTTACAGACGCTCCTCTCAGATCGCTCTGATGGGAGACGTCTAACGCCAGTGCACAACCACCTGATTTCTTCTCACCTGTATCTTACTGGCACTTTTTTGTCATCTAAAGGGTTTTGTTTGGTTCTGTTTCACCGTGTCAAACTGTTACGTAATCACTAGGCAGTTTTTAGTTTGGAGTACTTACTTTCACTAGTCTTAAAAGTTAGAGGGGATATTTTTTTAAACTTCAATGAGCTTAGTTCTAAGCAGTTGGTGATGTCGCATTAGCTTTTGAAGTTCTTCCGGAAGCGTATCTGCTAAGTTCTCGCGTTGGCAAACTTGGTCGCTCGAATCGTTTCAACGCTCCTAAAAATGTTGTAGAAAATGCATCTGAATAATTTTTCCTAACTTGCGTTATCATTTCCGACCGATTACCTGAATCTTTCCCGATCACGAATCTTTTGGAACTATTTATCCTTTAAACTTCGTCAATTCTCAATCTAAATGCACGCATTTGTTTCAGCTGTATTTGCACTCGTGGCTTGCGTCATCATGAGGAAAAAGCGTCGAGAAAAATCAGAGCGGCGCACCAGCGACAACGACGGCCCGGACTACCGGGCCAACGTGCACGCTCGCCGGACCTCATCCTCGTCCACCAAGGAAGGGCTGGCGTCGCTGTCTGATTTAGCAGAGCTATCACTTGAGTCTTGCCACGCCGTGTCGTCTCCTTCTTGCCATGTCCACATCAAATCGGAACTTGGCTCTGAACAAATCGCTTTGAGCGTTCGCAAAGAAGCCTCTGTCTCCGTCATCGAGAACTGCTTCCCTGAGATGTCCGTTCTTGGTGAGCGGAGATTTGCTATGTCCAAAGTGGAAGAACGGGAGAAGTTGTGTGGGGAAGATTTCGATTCGGTATTTCCCTGATAGAATCCTTCGACATCTAAACATTGTGACTTATGAAGTGGCGAAGACTTGTGATATACTATTTTTAACGGCGGTAAAATTTAAATTTTAAATTTTTCGTAGAATGAAATCATAACTTGACTCTTATCTTCATGTGGTTGACCCATTTCTCAATCGTTTTGATTGTTTCTAGGCGTAGATCTGGTGAATTTCCCACCCCCTTCGGAAGTGTCCGGCGACGTGGGAGACCCAAGTATTCCTCTTGCTCCCCCGCCTCAGCACTTCGACCCTGCCAACATGTCTTTTGGTTTCGACGGCGGAGGCTCCACCCTCAGTTCTGGTGAGTCTTTTTTCTGGACTTCATTTCCCCATCCTCGCTAACATTGCTTGAATTTCTCACGAGCGTCTTTTGTTTGTCCGTTGGTTGAGTTTGTCACTAACTTCACTTTGTTGTCCGTTGTTTGTATTAAGAACCTAACTTTTTTATTCATAATTGGTATTTCTGACGCATTTCACTTCTTGTCTATTGTTTGAATTCCTGACGAACTTCACTTCTTTTTCGGTTGTTTGACTCGTCTTTTGGAGTTAGTTTTTATAATTATAGCATTTATCCGCGCAATAACTTCTGTTTACAGCTGTAGTTTACTCGATTTATATCCCCACTCATTCTCAGGTTATGGACGAATAAATCCATACTATTCTGGCTCTAATTTCTACCTTTGTTAGCTTTGGTGCTCAGATAAAAAAAGACAATATCTCGCCGAAAATTTATTCCTAATTGGAAAGAGGTCCTGTACGTACATTCCCACTGTAGCGTAGCTCTCAATATATCTATCTAGGAAACTTTGCGAAATGTTTGCTCACAAAACTTTCCTGCGCACCAGTTGTGTAATATGATCATTTACAGAGACACGCGGCCACTGAATGAGGGATTCAGTAAATTGTTCTTCTCTCTCGACAGGTCGGCAACAATGAAGAGAGCCATAACGACATGAAAAATTATTTGAAGAATTTTTGTTAATATTTCTATGGAAGAGTATAATTATATTTCGTATCAACCCTATTACCGTGTTTCAATTCCCTTCAATAGTCTTTGTACACCAGCTGCTCCACGGAGTTAGCCTACTAAACTGTAGCGATTATGCCAAGATTCGTGAAAAAATTAGTTTTGCTTCCTTACTCAAGCGCGTTCGTGTCCAACGAGCAAGTATTGTGTTGGTCATAGCAAGTTTAGTATGTTGAAACAATTGAAACAATTTGAAACAATTTATTACCA
>VOMN01103321.1:0-15780 GCA_014899125.1 Orchestia grillus
TGTGATAAGGTCCATGACAGATATGCTGAAACTTTAATGGTTCACTTTTTATTTCCGTGAGACTGCGAGTCGATGCACCGACACTAACACTTACGCTGGACTAAAGTAATGCAACTTAGTTGGAGTTGCTACTCAATAAGCAAGGCTGCTGTTCAAGAAACTAGACACTAGACACCAGATGCTAGACGCAAGGTGGCTCACACTAGACACTAGGCACTGCAGACACTCTTTGGGCCCTTATACCACAAGGTCAAACGAATGGCTGAACATTATTACCCTCACGGGCCAGTACGGCCGCGCACTCAATATGGCCGCACACTCAATATGGCCGCACACTCAATACGGCCGCACACTCAATACGGCCGCACACTCAATACGACCGCACACTCAATACGGCCGCACACTCAATACGGCCGCGCTCTGCGAGCTCGCTGTTTAAGCACCTCAATCACCGTAGCTCCACACACGATCCTACTCGCCAGAAAGCTCAACCGTTTCTCTATTTATTGACTATTCAACTGATGCGATAATTGGAAGTATAAATGAGCCCCGCCACGTTGGTCCCCCTCCAACAGCACCGCTCACTGAGGGCACCGTAAGTCACGCAAAATTTGCACACAATGGCGGCCGGGGCGAATATAGTGTCGTTCCCTTTAGGCCGGGCAGAAATGTCTAAAGAAATCCCTCTTCAGTAATGGTCGTTATTTCTCAGAGTTCGTGTGTACAGTATTTGAAAGCAAATACATCTGAGCTTCCCGGTGAAGAATGGCGTCATGCTGGAGACCATACAAATGTATGTAAAAAAAAAATTATTTGAGTTGTCACAACAGGTAGAAGCAAGTGTACATAAACTCAGTAATTAAAAGTGACAGCAACTCGAGGATGTAGAGTAAGTAGGTTTTGCTCAAGGGGTGATTTTATATTAATGTACTGAACGATCTATGGTGGTGCAGGAATACAACGAACTGAGGACATCGAACAGATAACATACGATAACATAAGCTCCCTCGATAGCAGATTCATCACCTGAGACTAATATGGAGTAGGGCCTCCGTGAGCACGAATAGCGGTGGCAATTCTGCGTGGCATTGAGTCTACAAGTGTCCTAAGTTATGTCTTGTTGATTTTAAACCACTCTTGTATAAACTGATCTCGTAGTGCGACCACGGTACGTGGACCATATTTTCGACATCTAACTTGTCGTTCTAGGTGGTCCCTCAAATTTTCTATTCGGTTTATGTCTGGGGACTTAGCTGGCCAATCTAAGTGCCTGACATATCCGAATGACTGTCGTGCCAATTAATGACAGCTCTAGCCTGATGCACGCACCAGTCGTAATCCTCGATAGGAGTTCGAAAACAATACACTGGAGCTCGGGAAACATTAGGTGACAAATTTTTTGTCCGGGAAGCTTGTAATGTAAAATGGAATTATACTCATAATTCTGTTTAAAACTATAATTGACGTAATGGAAAATACTGAGGCGAGATTAAAGTGTCCCCGTCATGTTACAAAGACCAACTTACATCGTTAATCCGAAACTGAAGTTAGACTGCAGTTGTGACGGCCCTACTGCACTCGCCGCAGCACACCGCACCTTGTGCAGTAACAGCGAGTGATTGTGGTTACGTCAGTGATGGGAAACTGTAATTTATGCGGTAAAACTTCTGCACCACTCAAAATGAATTGCACTGCCGTCTCGATCACTGAGTGATGCCAGAAAATATACTATTGCTCATTTTGCAAATTTTCGGAACGGCTTCTCATCACAGAGGTTCAATTTTATGTTTACCAGAGGCAAACTTCGCCGATAATTATGCTGTTGGTTATAATAAGTGTACGACACCAAGTCGGCATGATTGTGTTGTTATTATTAAATTGAATAAAGTCGACCGCGACTACTAAAAGTAACATCAGATCTCAAACCTGTAATATAAGGGGATGGATAAACTGTCGAGCTGTGGTCTTTGAGTGGTTAAAGAGATGAACTTTGCACGTAAGATTTTGAACTATGGTGTCTAGTACTAAAGACATGGGCATGATGCATACGTTGAAGTATCCAAATTGTTAAGGAAATAAATGCGTCAAGTAATTTAAGGTGTTTTAGTGACTGAAGAAATGGACTTAGTACATAAGCTGTAGTGTAAGGGTGGTGGAAGAGCCTAGACTCGACATATGAGCTCACAACCTCGGAGACGCGGTCACTAAGCGGGGTGCCAGCTCTGAGGACGCATCACCATACGGCATGTTGAGAGCAAACTTCCTGAAATAAAATTCTAAAGAGAAGTGGTGTTTGCCCCACTGATATCTGAGGCTTGGAAAGTGAGGACTACGTTCCCTGGTCTCAAATTGCTCACTAGCGACTGACGTAATCTGCGGGCAGTTACATGGGGACGCGCTCTGATGAATTAAATTCACGTAATCAACAGCGTCTAATTTTACAAAGACACGCTATTTGTGTTCTTTTCAAGATGAACTGAATGTAATAAAACCTTATTCACAAGTTTTCTTTCAGTTTCTTTTTTAGGATCAAATTTGATATTTGTAAAGGCGATGCAAGTAATATTTTTGTCCCATCCCTCTGGTTTAACTAACACACTCTGATTAATTACGTTAAATTAGCAACTCAATTTCGAACATAAACTTGCAGCAGAAGTATCTGCGACCCGAAGGTATTTCCACAGCCTCAAGTTGTCATCTAAAATTTGTATTTGTATTTTAGAATATTACTTATTCTTACAGTAAACCTTTGCTTGAGATTGAACTCGCTCAAAATTATTCAAACTTGCAACTTTCCTGTTCATATTCGTCAGAGACTCTCACGCAGTCCCTGAAAGTTTTTATTACAAGATGAATGACAAGTTAAATTTTCTTGATTATATTCACGGGAGCCTTTCTCGTGGTCGGCAGAATAATGCATGGAGCGAATGACACCAGTGCATGGTGCCACCATGGGAACTTCCCTGTTGCTTTCAGAAAATTTACACCGCGTTCATCAAGACATTTTGCACATGCAAAGTTAGCTCAAGCCAAGAGCGATTGCAAATGAGCCCCAAGATGTCCACGAAGGAGAAGATTGACTGGCTAGATAATGTCGCTCGAGTCTGATTCATTTGACAAACGACGCAGAACGCCTTGACCAAAGCTGGACATTTAGATTTCCAAGTCGTTACCGCTTTCTAGCGAATGCAAACATCGCTCGTAAATGTAGCAGAACGGATTGAATTTTGGGTATTTAGATAAGTGCGACTTTGCAAAGATGGTCTCAAGCAGGTGGTGTGGGAGGCAAGAAAATGGCCGCAATGCTCGAGGTCAGTCGCATTTTAATTCGTTAGTTCCATTAAATAACTTATTTAATAACTTATTTGAATTAGTAGACTACGGGGCCACCCTTCGCTAGACCGATTTTGTACTACCAGAACGAGATTTCTCATTTTCTTTTCTCTTGGCAAAGCCCGTTGTGAAATTCCGACCATTCAATCATGTGACAAAATTGAAACATAACCTTAATTGGAGGAACAGTTTTAATTCGATCATTGTACTTCGATCATCACTATCGATCATCACTATCGCCTGTAGAAAAATAACATCAGAATTAAGGTGGAAGGTGTAACATTTTGACACATTTTTCAAGTATTATTGAATATTTAAGTCTAGTAGACAGGCAAACTCCTTTAGGACGAATATTTATTTTATCTACAATTCACTCAATGTACAAATCACTCAAACCCAAGAAAATCATATGGATAAAATGTATGAAGTAAAATGTCAGAGGAAATAATTCCAAAAGGTGACTGTCTCTTCAATTATATAGCTTTTAAATTACGTTCTTCAGCAGTTTTATTTTTCGCTTCCACTTTACTTCTATTTCTATGCGCGGGGGATCCTGTGTAGAAGCACACCTTGTGTGTAGAACCTCCGTTTTCCACAGTCCGTACTAAATGATCCCTTCTTTTTCGGCGCGACTTAATCCAAGTCTCTGAAGCGCTGCAAACTATACCACTGCTACTATTAAGGGAGTAAATTCAAACTGAACTTCGAAAATCGTAATGACGATCAGAAAAAGAACATTCTGAAACGACTTGAGGCTTTCATTCCAGATAATCTGGCAGATTCGTCAAATTCTTTCCATCGCGAGGCGTGGACAGTTTTCTTCGTTTCTCAGTGGACTCTGAAATCCGCCATGAGAACAAAAAGTGTCCGTTAAAGAACGGGCTGCAAATGCGCCTCCGTTCCGCTTCCGTAGTTTGGCACGATCGATGACCTCCAAGTAGGAGGGGGGTACCCCTGCAATTTTTTCCCTTTTGAAGTTTACTGAAAAAATTTAGAGAAAGACCTGTTTTTGGACCATAATGAGTATTATTTCGGTTGGTCACCAGTGAAGAAATTTCTCTTGTTAACTGCGTCACTACACCACACTACATACTCTACTGAGCTGTCTAACCAAATTGTGCAGCTCATTTTAGATGATCAATAATTCTCCTTGTGTTTAAGCCGCTGTAATATAAAGAAGGTATCATGAATACAGCACACAGACGGAGGTGTGCATTTAATGAAACTACGTGAGCTAAAATCGGCTTAATATTAGGTGAAATATTGATATTCTACAGTGATCTCTCCATTGTTGTGCGACACCCTGTACATCACATAGAGGCGCCAAGCTTAACTGAATGTAGAAGTTTTTCCACTCGTGCACTCGCCAGCTGATTAAGATGCTCCTCTGCCTTTGGTGATCGAGTGACTTGATGCCTTTTTTGAAATTAAAGGAAACTCAGCGTTTGATCACCATGTGAAAAATGGAGGCGGACGAAAGTTCCCTGGCTGGGCAAACTGACTTCGCTCCTGGCCTTCGAAGCTTTTTTTCTAAAAAATGATACTGATTGTGTCAGAATTTTTTGACCTGCTTGCGGTTCGGGCGAACAATCGCCCGAGAACAAGGGGCATCTCTGCGGCCTAACATGCACATGTGGCGTCTGCCAACCAAGTGAGTGACTTGTGATTTGTAGGTCAATTTCCAATGTCGGTTGAGCAATATATTCATGATTGCCTCGGGTAAAAGTAGGAAGTAGCTCTTAGCGTTATTCCTTAGAATAATCAAGCTGTTAACGTTACTATTTCTTAACATGATAACAAGCGCTCGGGTGCGAAAGAGCTGAGAAGCTTCTTTCTCCGAAATTGATGTCTTCGTCTTTAAATAACTTGCTCCTCTAGTTGAGGGGCAACTTATGGTACTTATTGTGTCAACTTCAACGTTGTCAGTGTCCCAATGCGTGTTGCCACTGGCGGCAGAATTCAGCAATGCGCAGGTACATCAAACCACAGTGACGTGCTCAGCATGTCAACATGTATTTAGAGGGTAGAAACGGGAAGGGTGAATTTAAGATAATAAATATTCCGGATAACATCCTGAGCTTCCTCGGCCCGCTGCGCTATGTTTCATACCTGTACATACGTGGTACATCAAAATGAGTGCTGTTTTGTCGTGCATTTGTTCAGTTTTTCGTTTATGTTCAGAATTCGTATTTTTCAATATTGAGAACGCATATACGCAAACTAAAATACGATCAGCCGTACTGGAAAAAATGACCTAACGCGAGTTTGAGTGAACCAGCAATTAGTTTAAAATAAAGTTATTTTCCTACTCACGTAGCCTTAAGGATGTGATTACAGTAATGAATCAACGCTAAAAACTCAAACGCCAAATTCCATGGACTATCGTTAGCTGACGGCTTTTCTATATTTGATCAAAACCCTGTACATTATGTGCATATATGAGCATTCTTACAACTAGGTTTGAAATGTGCAATTTCCAAAGGGTTGTACAACTGACCCGGGTGACCCATCGCTTTCAAAACACGGCGATCGTCAGCATTTTTATTTTAGCAGCAGAGCGACTCATTTGCTTCTTCAAATGCCCATTTCACGAGGACAAGCAATGGCCACTCGAGCGACATGAAAGCAGTGTCTGATACGACGACTGTTAACGACCACATCACCATTCCAGGGAGTTTACGGTCGGTGAGAGTGACGGCAACCGCAGCTCTGGGGCCTAACAGACGCCTGTTTTAACAACTTCTTCTCCTGATTTTGCGTTGGACGAGGGCAATACTACACCCCTCTGAGCCCCAATTAAAAGAAGAGAACATTTAGGACTGCAGTTTGTGGCGCTGGAGTTTCTAAATTGGACAATTGCGAAACGAAACTCCAGGGATTTAAGAATAGCGCTTCATTAGAAACTTCGCCGTTGTTTCTTAATAAATTTGAGCGAAATTCAAGACGCTCTATTACTGTTGACATCAGCGACTGCTTGTCTGTGAGTGACCTAGTTATTGCACAGCGAGTGCCGCCGACGTGCTTAGTACAGGGATGTTATCTCCCTGTCCCCGTTCGATGGAGGCCGTTGATAACAAAGAGGTGTCGTTGTTAGGCGATAGCTAAACTTGCTTGCGAAACAACCTATCGCTGGAGGAACTAACTTCCATGTTTCAATGGGTTCTATGCCATCTTTTTCTCATTCAATTCCCTGATTCCTTGACCAGTTTAAAATTTAAAAAAGTTTAAAACCAATTCTGTTCCGAGCTATAAATAGCCTTTATGTGCTTTAATATTGTTCAAAATACGTCTATGTATAGAGGACTGAATTTATTCAGTGAATTCTTGTACGACCCACGTAATTTGAAGGCACAGGGAAAACATAGAATGTAGTTTTGAGAGGACGCTTGCTGTATAAATGTTTGCCACGCCAGCTGATTTTGCAAAGGGCGAGATGTTTTTACAAAGTTCAGGTTGAAGACTCGTTCTCGGGAGATCGTGGTCCAATTGCAACACCAGCGCTGCTTTTTATGTGGCTCTTCTACTGCTCGAAAACCCTAACCTCAGCCTCTCGTGGCGACAAAGACTAGCGGCCTCCAGGAATTAGTGACCCCAACGAATGTGAAATCGACAAGAAACAGAAACGCTCGCGTGGCTTCAAACCATGTTTTGTGCTTCTAATTTCTAATGGGCAGGTCGTGGTGGATTTGTCCAGATAACCTGATGACTGATGTATAAAGTAGTCACAGGAGGCAATGCTTTGTGAGTCAGCTTCAGCCAAGTGGCTGCTTTGTACAGGTAGTCCTCGGTCCCTGTCGTGCTTATTTTATGTACTTGCTTTATGCACGATTTCATCTGCGTTTAAAACTTCTATGACCCTAAAACATTTGACTCGAGAGCACGTGCTTCGAATACTTGGATCCGGATATTATCGAGCACATATTCAAATCTTGCATAAACGAGGACGACATGTATCAAGGACTGAGCGCGTATTTTGGATCCAAGATATTGAAAACTTTGAGCACAAGTTAAATAATGCGTGAAACAAGTAAGACATACTGCACGTCGAACACAACCTGCGCTGCCCCCGAGCATCTCAGCTCTCAATACGCTACTCAGATCTGGACTGAGAAGGATCCGAGGTTTTATTGAACTTTCCAGATTTCGTTGTTGCATCGACTTTCTCTAGATGCTCCAAATTTTTAAATTGAGACACTGTTGTGAAAAGTTCAGCGATCTTCATAATATGTCAAATGCATGCGAAAAATGCACTAATGACGCGTTTCCTACAGCCAACAATCAATCCATTAATCGTAAAAATTCCAATCACAAAGATATGAATTAGAAATTAGGTTGAGCCTACCACTATAACACACTCTTCCTTCATTTACTAGAATGTTTAGGCTACACAAACGTTCACGAACATAAAAAAATTTCACTCTGACCAGAAACCAAGGATAAAAAAGTTATGAAGACCTTGCAACAGCGTGAGCTGGCGATGTGTTGTCATTATTAGCTCTATAAAACAGCATTAATGAGCCAACGTTGGATTGCCTTGCCTTCACTCAAATCTTGTGATGAATTGTGATGGTTTGTGCCAGTCACCGTGGCACAAAGGGCGGGATCGAGCATACAACTCTAGCGAGCTCCTCATGCAGAGCTGGGAGAAGCGACGGGCGCTCGCCAGAGCTGGCGACGTGCAGAGAGCGCTGTGCAGAGCTGAGGACCTGCAGCGGGCGCTGTGCAGAGCTACGGACGGGCAACGGGTACTGTGCAGTAGTGGGGGAAATGCAACGGTCGTATTGCAGAGCTGGGACAAGCAACGGGTGCTGTGCAGAGCTGGGACAAGCAACGGGTGTTGTGCAGAACCGCGACAAAGCAACGGGTGCTGTGCAGAGCTGGGACAAACAACGGGCACCGTGCAGAGCTGGGACAAACAACGGGCACCGTGCAGAGCTGGGGGAACGCAACGAGCCGAGTGAAGAGTTGTCAGGCGGGGGTTGTTTAGGAGTGCGAGGTGATGGAGGGTGTGTGTGTAGCCGAGTGGAGTGCGTGCGGGTCCAAGGGGAGGGTTTGTGATGACTTTCACATAACGCTCTTAGAGTTGTACACGCTTTTAACTTTACGTAGTTTTATGCGTCATTATTTCACAGCGAATTGCAATTAGTTATATTTTTAAAATCTCTAAAATTTCTTAAATATTAGAAGTTTACTGCTTTCTGTAACACGAGTGATTGAAAAAAATCATTCGTTATTTATCCGCAAATGTGTGCATATTTTATAGCGTTGCTTGAGTGCAAGTCATGAATAATTGTGCAAGAGATGAAGAAGTTTCCAGGTTTCTAAATCTTGAAGAATTTTGTGCCCTGGTCATACTGCAGGAATGTTGGAACGCTTAGGTCTTTGTTTCTCTGAACTCTTACTGAACCTGGAGCACAGGACTCGTCTTAGTTGTGTACTTAGTAGTTCTTAAATTGTCACTGGTTAGTATTCCTATTGGTCGTAGTTTGTCATCTCATCCCATATATAGGCATATTGTATCCCATATTTTGTGAAATCAGTAAGAACATGGGACTGATTAGTAGTCCTATTTTGTATAGGTATAACTCAGGGGCTGCAACCAATGGCACGCAATCCAGATCTGGTTCTTCTGATAACTGCAGATGACTGCAACTGTCTCGCACATAAGTTTTAACTTACAATATTTTTTAAAAATGCACGCATTTTTTAGTTGTAGTCAGTATTAAAAATTTGATTGTATTACTCTCAGGTAAATACATTTAAAAATATTTAACTTTCACAGCTCCCTCAGCCAAAAAAGGCTCCCGACCCTCGCTATACTATAACTTGTACCCTGCATTTGACATTGCTGCGTAGATCATCTTAAAGTTCACGCTTGTAAAATTAAAGTCACAGTGGGAAAATATGCTCACACATGTTTCAATTAAACAAATGCAATTTTATTTCATTGGTTAAAAAATTAATGCTGAACACATTCGCACACATATCCCTTGATATAAATATAATTTTCAAATTCAGTGATTTACATAGACACAAGGTCCCAATGTACCCTCCAACATTATTAATAGCAGCGGGTGCTGTTCAAGGTTTTCAGTAGAACTTTCCTTTAAGAGTCTCACGTTGAGTGTTCGCCTCAGAGCTTCCTTCACTGAAGATGATTTGTTGGCCGATCCCGTGCACATGATGGCACTCAGCGTCGTGCGCTGCCGTCTCTTTAACGCTGGTCATTCGATACACCGTTGGGAACACAAAACCAAATAATGAAGCCGTTCGTTTGAATCGTGATGCGTCTGTCTTGCCAACAAAGCTTCCCTAGAGCCCCTCATTAGACTACAAATGGCACTGCTCAGCCGACACGCGTTGGTGTGTAGTGGTGACCCCACAAGCGATCTCGCCTCTTGCCCCCCCGAGTCATACTTCACTGCAATGACCGCTGCTGCTTTCGCCGCGTTGATAGAAGAGGGAAACTGCCCGCGTGGCCTCAAGTCGAGCTTTCTTCCGTGCGCATGGCTCGCGCCTCTGCTTCGCCACTTAATCGATCAGCTTTCGCGGGTCTTCACTTTCCAGCGAAACCGTAGACGTAGAATACTGTCTGCTGTTCTAAAACAGCTGGTCGTGTTGACACTCATGGACAGAGTACCATATGCGTTGAAATAAGATTTTTGTTGTTCGTGAGTGTCTCTTTCATGCGTGCAAATGGGTTTTGCAGGAAGGCATATTCCTACCGCAACTTATCGCATTTTTGCTGCCCAAAGGCTGTGAGCTTTGAAAGTTCGCGGTGGGACAGTTCACTTCAAGTTAACGGGATCGTTTGTTGAAAGTGGCGTGGTGAACCTAATGTAACCCTCGCGTAGTCGTGATACACGTCCCGGTTACTCACTGTTCCGGTTGTCGTCCGAAAATTAGTGAAACTACGTTGCGTTAAGGACTGTTCTTTGGAACGCTGCTGTGACTCACTGAAGAAAATTTTAAACGCCTTCTAAGAGGGCCCAAGCACGCTGCTTTTGGGGGGAAAGCCGTCAGTTTTAAGAACTTTTCGTCTGATTGTTAATTGAAGTAGAAACCAAATCAGTCGCTAATATATGCTAATCAAGTCCTTTCACGCTTAGGTAATATTCATAGGTTTAAAATCTGCTTGCGAGTGAAAAAGAGATGAACTTTAAGGGCCTGACGAGCTGATGATTTGTTGTGACGAGTGTGTCGCGACAAGTGTACCCGAGCAGCCATAAAAATTATGGCAAATCCAAACCAGCAATCCGTGAGAAACACGTGCAGACTCGAGTATACACTGATCGAAGGTGACTTTTTACAGTGTTTACTCGATGCAAGAAATTTGCTGACGTCTACACAGAGTATAGATCAGTCCCAGTAAGCAGGCAATGCTTTCGAACAGGAGCAAAATAAAGTTTACTTGACTTAGCACATCGCTTGTTACGTGCTTCATTAGATCACTTTTTGCCACATGAATGTTTATTTGTATGCACCTCTTTCAGAATTCAATGCCATACTCCGACTTACTTGTGTCTGAAGCTGAAGTTCGTATTTCATTTGGATATTAACTGATCATTGAAATATCATAATCCAGAAAATTAATGCGTACTGAGAGGACAATAAACTACCACGAGCTCTCAGCTAACCATGATGTACGCCTGTACACACGACTGCATAAGACTGCAATACGTACAGGCAGATCAACTGATAATCAACCAGCCCACCGGTAATTATGATACACAACTGTATAAATTAAGCAGTCACCAGATGCGTGTCATTATTCTTGTGTACTTAGCAGGCTCTCCGAGCGCTCAGTTTTTGTCGCACTTCACAAGAATTGTACACTCGTGAGGTGCCAGAGGGAACATGGCGTTTCTTTTGAGGTTATGTAAACAAACCGAAAGCTAGAATCTCGACAGTTATAAATTGGGAGTCTCTCTTGTTTTTTGAGGGTATTTTTCCAATTGTAGCCCATGCGATGACCTTCATTTTGTAAATGAAAGCTTTACGTTGTCGATGACAGCACCGACTGCAAAAATTTAATGTGCACTACGTATTTCGTCTCTTTTTAAAGCTAAGGAGACAATGTGATTTATAGACCTATAAGCACATTTATCATGCAGATTTACGTAGGCACCGGAGGTGGCTTTCAATGAACCTTCCTAACGAGTGGGTACATACTTACCAACCTCGAGCGCTCGTACGTCATTTCAGCAAAAAGCTCGAATATTAATTTCTTCGTGTTTTATAGTAGTTGTTTGCTACCGTAGTATAGATACCGATAACTGTGCAGTGCAGGTCTCGGCCAAAACACAGCGCCCATGACGGCGGCTGGAGCTTCTTCTACCAAAAGCTTCGCCAAAAATATAACCGTCTTTGTTGATCGTCCCTTCAATTGAAAATAATGGAAAAAGAGGAGGCGTAGAGTGACATTATACAAATCAATTCAAGTTTTTAAACATCCAAGCTCAACGATCAATGCAAGGTATGACTTACATTTTTCATGTTAATTTGTGTTTATCGCACAAATTAACTTGAATTGAGATCGTGGTAAACTAGAGTTAGCTAACTGTTTTCAATACAAAGTTATTTTTACTCAAACTTTCAATAATTTTGTACCTAGAAGCCTCGATGAATCTTTCAGAGTTCATTAAACATTATTTAAGGAATGCAGCGTTCATGTCCCAATTTCGGTGCACTCGTGTCACTGAACTCAGGACCATCGAGGGGAAAGCCCGGCACATGAGCGCGAGAAAGTCCTCCAAAGAGACCTGTCGTTGAAATTTATTTTGCAGGTGAGCTGCCTCCTTGATTGCAGGAAAACTCGAGCATTTCCAGGGCAAACTCGCAGCCGTGGTCAGCGGAGGCAACCACAAGCACGTGCACTCCGCGCTGATTGGCGGAGGCCTAAAAGGGTTCAATATAATAGATTTTCCTGCTGAGTATCTAGGCTACGCACCTCAACCTGTTTGCGCATATCTGTTATGCTTCCCCTGAGGTTTCCACTTGTGAACTTGAGGTGAAACAGGCGCTTTTGAAGAGACTTTTTTGATTTTAATCTTTTCTTAGAAGCACCATGCCTCTTATTTAGCTTCGTGTTCTGTTCTCTACAGTAAACGACCGAGTTAAATCCAACTGAGTTGCAGGAAAGTTTCCTTCGGCTTTTGCAATTGGCGCCTCCTATAATTATCCCGTAAAAATCTGCACTGATAATTGTAAACGCTGTCTTCAGGACTGTACGCCAGTCCTGTAGTTGGTCAGCCTAAGGGCAGATCTGCGGCAGCTCCTATTGAAGGCGCTGGAGTCTTAGTAATTTTAATAATGACAGTAATACATAATAATTATAATAGTGTAATTATATTTACTAGTAAAAGTTTTGTTTAAAAATCCTAAGCAAATGTTCATAAACCCATTTATATATATACTAGACCACCCGTGCTCCGTTACGTCAAAGCTTTCTCCAATTTCCCCACCAGTCCCCTCTCATTGGAGTTCATTTTTTCATTTTCATAGCTGGATGGATTCAGTTTTGTGTATCGATTGATATCTCGGCGCTGGCAAGATCGCGGTGAATTGTAGAGGAGTTGTTATTCCAAGCTGAACGCTGCTAACTCTTGAAAGATACTGAGAAAAACGAAGAGAAAAATTCCAATCTCGTATCTATGATATCGTCGAAAAATTTCGTACAAAATTTTTAATAATTCGAGCCCTTTTAAAGTCCCATTTGCGCCTCTAATATTTTCTCTTTACCACTGGATGCGTGCCGCCAAAAATGGCGAGACAGATAATAATTTCTTAAGATGGCCTCTTATTTACGGTACCTCTGGCATGAAATAATATAATTTTCAGTATCACTGATACAGACTGCACAGTCTCGCTATTAGTTTACGAATTCGGACCCGGGAATGTTTTCCCATCTAAATCCCTGAGCGTGCCGGAGAGATGGACGGACGGATGGACGGAAGGACCAACCAAGCAGGCAACATTGGGCTATTATTAAGATTTAGGATGCTCTAACAAGTATCCAAAGCCAAAGAAAATAATTAAGTCTATTTAGTTCAAATGAACCGTAAGCATGATACGGTGGAAAAACTCTTATTTAATTGCTGAAAAATTAATTTTGAATTTCTGACTTATAGTATCCTTACTGAAGAGTGTGCATGGCTGCAAACTATCAAGATGAATATAGGTTTGCTGTTATATAAATGTACGAATTTCAGAAAAGCGGTGTCACTGAAATGTTTTTGACTGAGTCCTTTGAAATTCTTGATAAAATAATGAATAAGTGACTAAATATGTGTGAAGTGACATTTAATCTGCAGACTATTTAGTGTAGGCCAAATATACGACAATATCATCCAAAATAGTGGGCAGTTCACACATCAAGCATCATGACGTTGGGCTTTAGACTCAGATCGTTGACGATTTCCATAACGCAAGACATTGTTCGGATCAATGAGAGCTCGTTTCAGAAAGTTTTGCTTTGGACGCAACTGTAATAGTTTTACGCCTTTTATGTTTTATCAAATGGTAATTCCTTTTGGCTCACCATCAGGGTTATAGCACTACATCGGTGGTTTACGTGATCCAAGATAGTGGTGATAAGTGTCCGGGTTCCATTGTTTAGAAGCCCTTTCCTTCAGTGAAGTTTGAGCCTAATTTCCCGAGTCTCTCTTGAAATGTGAGGGACTCTACAAGCTATTTATTCATTAAATAATTATAATCCTCATATTCAACCACATTTACAATTTCCGCCGCATAATGCAAAGACAGGCACATTTGTAGATTTAATTGCGTACAGGTAGTCCACAAACAACTAGAGCTTCGGTGCACAATCAAATAACACGCAACACAAAATTTTATTCATGCATATCAACGCATCACCGATCAGTCACTCTCGCGAGCACTGCACTCAGTTATGTACATGTATAAAAATTCTTTCACCAATCCCAAACACAATCCTGTCTATCTAGGCATCCTTACTGGAAAACAAACTTTTTTCTTGCGTACGAGAGAGAATGTATCAGTAGTATGTGTACCTGGCTGCAAACACCGGACGTTGCCGAGTGTCTGCTTCCACAGGACGGTCTCAGGACGTTGGCGGCGAGTGCCGTAAAAATCGTGTACAAATTTTTTGTACGACTCCTTCCTGAAGATGTTGATAAAGAGAGTCATGCAAACTATGTATAATTTACCTTTTTTGCGTGACCATCTGAGGAAGTTGATAGCGAGTGTCGAGCAAACTGCGCACAATTTTTTTGTACATTCACAAACTTTGCACATTGACCGCTTGTGTTGTGCTGCAGCTGTGCCTGAGTGACGAGTCTCTTCAGGAGACAAGTTTATTTAAGCGTGCGCGCCATAGAAAATATGGTCCTCACCAAATAGAACTAAAGAACGTCTTTTACATGTTACCCACGTTTGACACAGAGCCTCAAGATACCAGGCTGAGAAAATACGTGCTCTACCTAGCGTGAGATAAAATTCTGCTAATAAACAAGGAATATTGTCGCGGAAAAAAAATTTAGAGTCTGCAAAGCATGCAGGTCTGTCAAGAAAATATTGTCTAATGCAATACGCTTTATTCAAGGGCTGTCAAGAAAATAATACCCAGTGTGTTGCTTTCAAGTGAAGCCTGCCAAGTCAAGCTGGAACGAATCTTTTGCACAGTGAAATTGTGGGCTGTTTTCTACCAAGTTACTCATTTTTCATTCTTCAGGTCTAGTCACTTCAAGTGCCATTATTGTGTTGGAGCAGTCACGATTGAGTACTGCGTATACATATGCATGTACGTCAGGGGCGCTGGTGGGTCCTTATTGCGACTGAACACAGTCCCCTCGCAGGGCGATTAGGATGCATCCAATTACTGGATGATTTTTGTGCTTCGCATCACAAACTGAAATGTGAGGGAATGGTGATGAGCCTAATTATCTACGAAAAAATTTCACCTCATAACACTAAGTGTAGAAGTGTTAGTTCGGTTCCTGGTCCCTGCGCACTATAACATTTTGGTTCCAACAAGTAAGGGTGCCCAAACGCAATCGATTTAATCAACCAAGCGTACAAATCCTTGGATAAATTGATGAATAAACATAACGCACTCGTTTTCATTTACTGAATTGTATGAACTGCGCTGTTCTCTAAGTTCTTCAAAGACCAACCTGGGCTGCTCCAATGATCTCCTTCCTGGAATGATTGACTCAGAATGTGAATAGTCATGAATTATGAGAAGAACGAACAGAAACTTTAGTCCAATGGATTTGACACACAACAAATTGGGTTCTAGACGTCCAATAGTTACAGAAAGGGTTGCAGAGTTGATTCTTCCTCTTTTAAAGGAAAATGGCATTCTGTGACAAGTGGAAACCAGCTTATGTGTACCATTCTGAAACGAACGGTGGACTTCCTGGAACAGGGTAAGCGCGCTGCACACTGTGCTACGTACAGGGGTTAGAC
>VOMN01103325.1:0-19687 GCA_014899125.1 Orchestia grillus
AGGCTTTCAAAAAAAGGGGTACATTTTTTTGGAACACTCTGTATAACACGTGTTTACTGTTCCATAACACGTGCAGAGAGGCTTTTCAAACTTGAGGTCGGATACTTTAAGATCAGAGAGAACAGAGTCATCGTCCGAAAACTTGGAAAAGTTGGTGTTTGTAAAGGGAAACCTTCACCTTTCGAGGGAGAAGAGGAATTTGGAGGACCAGAACGTGCCAGCGGAGTAACAGCTCTAACATTGACGAACTGATCAGTTTGATCTTTAATAAAGGAGTTTAAGTTAGTATCACTTTACAATTTAGTTTTTTAAAATCACTTGGTAAATAATTATTGATTTTGATGTTCATTTTTCGACGTTTACCGAGTTGTGGACTTGCATTTGCGGATTAACATAAACAGAAAAATTACGGATTTGCAGTTCGCGGGCAAACAAAATTATTTTGTGGATTTACGATTTGGGAATAACAAAAGACTTGCGTGGGCCCACCTTTCTCAACAACTAAGCAGTTGTAATTATATAGCAGAAATTAAACATACATAAGCAAAGTGTAATAAGTGAGCTGTTACAGGTTATCATGTAATAGAGTTATTGAAGGCTTGATATTTAACTGTACAAGTTAAATAGTAACAAAATCCTTGATTGACTGGTATTTTTAAGTAAATGTTGGAGAACGTGTGGGTTACTATTGCCATGCATTGATATAAATGACAAAAACGGTAACTTCTATTGATTCACTGGAAAATTGGTTTACAAAATTTAACGGGGAAAATTATTTGGGGGGAAAAACATGCACTGTTACTTTAGCTTCAATCTGTCTCATGGCGAATGGTATGAAGAGTGGTGAATTATTCAATAAAGTTATTTTTACTGCTTGAAAAACTTTTGGCATGAAGGATCTCAATTCAAGAGACAAAAGAGATTATTCGTACCCTCTACGTTCGAATTTCTTCAGTTATCCAATGCAGAATAAGTTTACTTCACCGTTGATATTCATTCAACGATACAATTTTTGAAACTTTTCAATTCAACGTTAATAAATTTCAATAAAAATATAGAGTGTTGCTTAAATGAACTTCATTTAGAATTTAATCCAGGTACGTATTTTACAGAAATAGTTTCAAAACTTTTACAGTTTATATTCCATGATAAATGGACAGCCCAGCCTCTCATTGATATAATTAGCATGAAAATTCAGTTTAGAGTAAGGGCACATCTGAGACAGCACGTGAACACGTGTTATCTCAGATGTACCTCAAGCAGAATAAATTTTCATTGATTCTACCTACGAAGAATCTAGGGTTACGAATTAAAATACAACTCCCGTAGCATTTTTACGCTCAAGATTGAATGAAATATCGTTTTGATTCATAATTAATTTTAATATATACATTCGTGGAATAATGCTTGCACTGATACTGAAATTTTAGCATAAATCAGGAGTATATTTTTGTTTAGTGTAAATTGTGTTAAAGTGATAATTTTGTTTACGAAATATATATACTCGGGTTACAACTGCATCTTATTGAACAAATTTGTTCGCTTCATGAACTCATTATGCACATTTAACTTTTGAGAGTTTACTGGAGCTGTAAAAACAAATTAGAAGTTCATGATTGATACAAAACCGTGTCTTGCTCTTCATTTTCATTCAGAAAAATTATTGTTTCGAATGTGAAAAATTAAGGTTCAGTCTCTCAGACCTTGGTGTCATCGATTGCCAAAATTATCGATAAACGAACGTAAAATACAATAGTTTACCTTTTGTAGACTAATGCCCTTCAATCTAACCTTTCAGACACGTTTTTCAATCGTTAGATACGTTAACATTCATTTCAACTAGCCGCCTCGTAGTAATTTTTCAAAAGGGACATATTTCACAATTTTCCACTTTAGATTATGCAGTGGTTATAAACATCAAACGCACAACTACATTTATACGTGCTAAATTTGACGTTGAATTCACATTTTCCCTAATTTAATCATTAGACATCGTATTAGAATAGAATCGAAAATGGCAACAGGAACAACCCGAGGTTGCCATTCCGGGGTCCCTACCCAAATCCCACGCCGTCAAAATAGAATAAAAAATGGCGACAGGAACTAGCCGAGGTTGCCTTTCTAGGGTCCCTACCCAAGTCCCACGCGTCGGACAGCGAGTTTGACATTCTGTGTTTACGCCACACCGTATCACATTTTAAACGTTTGCAAGTGAACTCTTGTATGAAGCAACAAGCGATGTCATCCTACAATAACTACTTTTATATTGGCTAACAAATGGTACAAGGAATACACCTATAAGTATGAATATGATAATAAAAACGCTGTAAGCATTTTTTTTCGTTTATTCCTCGTTATATATAATGAAACAAAATGTAATTTATTACACAAATAATGCAATGATCAGGACTTGAGTATATATGATGTCATACGTACCTCACATACACAATAATTATATTCGTTTGGATAAATATACAAAAAAGTATGTTACACCGGTGAATGGATACGTTAAAGAAACAAAAAAATACGGAATAAAAGCTTAAAAATGCCTTAATTCATAAACCATCCAACTGTGAAGCAAAAAAGTATAATGCCTGTCACTGTTACCTTTTCAGCGTGGTTGAAACATAGATTAACATGGTTCATAGCAATGTTTCGACGCAACATCAGTAATAATAATAATAATACTTTTCTACACTGAACACACAACTGCAACGGGGCCCGCAAGCGATCACTTGCTCCGTACGATTGACACGCGCCGATGTGTCACTTAACAGTTAACTTTTTATTACATGTAGATAATTATGAATATAACACAGCAGATCTTCCTTTTCTGTAAAGAGCGGAGTGTAAAAATTACAGATGATATAGTTTATGGAACAAAAAGTAACTGGAGGAAGCATATAGAAATAACTTCTTATATTCTTTTTTATAAATGCTTTTTTCGGAGGAATTCTGCGCTTAGTCAAGTCCTAGGTTTACACTGTTAAATCATTCAGTCTTTCCTCCTCTCTTCAGATCAGTAGTACTTCATTTCATTTTATCTTGGTTGACAGACAGTGTGAGTATTAGAATATATTCGAGATACAGTTCATGTCACGGTTCAAGTATTTCGAACAAATGTTGCTATATTATTGAAAAAAAAGTTTCCTTCTGCTGTTTTTCATAAATTATGTACTTGAGACTCAAGGCAAATATTAGATTTATTTGGATAGCTCTTACATCCTTGCCTTGCAATGATAACATGATACCTGGTATGCAGAATTGCCTTACAGCTCAAACAGTCCATATTTAAGTGGCTCCAGTGTATACTCAGAGTACTCAAAATTTCACAGCGCTCAACTCATCTCATTTCGCATTACTAGACAAACACGTAGATAAAATATACCACTTTATATCGACAAATGCACAGGCACGGATTCGTTTAGTTTAACATAGAATAGCGGAAACTTTGCCAGAGTAAAGTACTCTTCAGAACTCTACATCGTCGGTATTATTGAATCATTCGTTATATTTTGTTTTACATTGTGTTGGTGCTGCTTTCCAATGAGGCACCACCAGGGTTACACTCATCATGCGTGCATTTTTGACGATGGCTGCTACCGAGTTGATACACTTTAGGTACAATAAATATTGCTTTCTTATCGAAGTAAGATACTCTAAATAATTTGATAAGAACTGCTGCGCTAGGGGTGAGGCTTAGTTCATTTTCAGGATGGTTTATACGGAAAACTTTGGAAGAATGATCTTGTTTTTTCAAAAATTATACACCGCAACAATCCCATGCAAGCTGAAGTTTAATGTAGCTTGCTAGTCTCCTCGCACCTTGACGATTTTAGAAATTTTGTTCATAAAACGTGCGATGTGAAGAGGAGCTATTGTATCACGATTGGGTTTGTTGCTTTGAGGTGGAACTGACTTTTCTTGTATATTAGTTTCAATGTTGTTTTTAGGATCATGGCTCTCAACCGTTTCAAATAAATTAATGTCAATGTCTTTTCCTTTCATCATAACAACTAAACCGATTACATTAACGAGGAAACCGAGTATCATCAAGATGCTATCCTTAAAAGTCAGATGTTGAGACGAAAACAGTATCAGAGACACCAGGATAACTCCAGTGGTCAGAACTACATAAGAGCTCGACATTATTAAAGCGGCGTCGAATAGATCTGCGCTGCGGTTATTCACGATGAATTGGATTCCCAAAGATGCTAACAAGAGAATAACACATACCCACAGAGTCCACTCCGAAAATGACTTTGTCGATAATCCAACACCCATGCCCTTGCCCAGCCACATGGAGACCGACCCGTTGCCTCCTTCGATGAAGACGTAGAGCAGCATGTATCTAGAGCCATACCTAGGAGCGAGAGCGAGCAAAACGACAGTCATGGTACCGATGAATGTCAAGTAAAATAGGAAACTTGGCGACTGAAACATGGAGTTGAATTCTTCCATTGTGGAGATGTCCTTGTCTTTCGGTCCACTGATGATGAAGATGACGCACCCGCAGATCACCAAGAAGCATCCCAGCCAGCCAAATGATTTCATTTTCTCCTGAAATCAAGACGGAATCAGTTATAAAGAGTATCAGATAAGAAGTGTTAAGTCGCTGGATGTTAGTTTACTGTGATTTTGAATCGTGTGTATTCAGCGAAATTTTATATGGTATTGGTAAATTGAGCATTTTAAAGTGAAGTTAATTATAGAGGCTGGTAGAAACATGGTGGTTCCGTACAAAATGTTCATAAAAGGTAAAGCTTTTGATTAAATACAGTACTCAACTTCATTACCTAAAAGGAAGAAACAGATAAAGGTTAGAATATATACCTAACATTATACTGCTCATGAATAACATAGAACAAGAATCATGAAGAAAAAACCGTAGCGTACGATGTGGGTTATTACTTCAACATTTGCATTGGTACTGAAATCGAGTGGTCGTTGAGGAAATGTCTATATTTGTGAATTGAAATGCTCTCAAGTGTTTTTAAATCATAGGTAAAAAAGTAGAGACAATGGAATAAAAATTTCTTTCAATATTGGACGTTCAACTTATGAAGCATGTTCCTAATTTTGTTATTAACAGGTACTGCTAACGATGATCCAACAGAAAATATTTCCTTATGTTCTGCAACGCGCTTGCAGGCGACGTTTACGAGCAGTCTCCCCGTAGCAGGTGGCTCGACCCTCTCCACCTTCGTACGAGTAAACGTAGTTCAGTTCAGCGTGTGTACTCAGTTCCCGAGCTTACTAGGAATTTGTTGGCTGGAAAATGCATGTTTCGCTAGCGCTTCATTTAAACAAATTCACAATTTCATTCGTAAACATGACATTCATTCTAAAAAGTTAAGTTCCTCTTTTATTATAAACGAAGAAACTCTGACAAATTATTTCATTTAGTGATACGTTCCATTCGAATCTATACATCGACTTCAGCGTCCAAGCATTTTATCTAAGCCCTTTGCCAGTTTTGAGGCCATTTATAGCTCATCGGATTTCAAATTTGAGGACACAATTCTCTATCGTGATAAACTGTGAGTAAAATTGCGTGGCGGATGCAGCTGTTATGACAGTACGAGCGGCAGCTCTACGACTTCGCTGGAATTGAACATGATGACCTCTCACAATTTAGGACCAGTAACTTGACTTGCTTATTTAAATCAAATAGTTTTACGTACAAAGTGGCGCCAAAAAAAGCATGAGCAAGGAGTTATAACTCAAAAGTTAATTAACTAAAAAAATGAAGAAAAAGCCACTCTAAACAATATGTGGTTATCTTTATTTCGTAACAATGATGCTTCAAATATTTTAAAACTTCCAGCATTCAAATCAGAACACTCACAATGAGTAAAATAATAAATGAGCAGGGAATTTCCATTATTGAACAGTACTACTCGTATTATTCTCCAAAGAACGTGAAAAAAGCGCTCCAGCTGTAGTAAACTTAAGCGGCCATTTTGGCACGGCGGAACACAGCGTTGGCACTACGTGCAAATTGAGCGACGACGCGGGGTCCTAAAGCCTGCTGCACCACAGCGCTACCCAGTCTGACTTTTTTGCATGCATTAGTATCTAGAATGGTATATTATTTTAGGTGCTCGAGTGCAGACTTTGCCGCCGGGTGGCTGAATACTGTTGAAAAACTGTTGTATGCATTGAGCACATCCACAGCGTTCCTTCTCGCTACATACCCGCATCTGCCATGCAGCTTTCCTCCTCTCTAACTTATTCAATTCAGCCCATTCATGCCTGAACTGCGCGAATACACTTGTGCTTAAACACAGCATTGTAAAGTACACCAGTAAGTACTTTAAAGCTATTTATTACTGAGGAAAAAATAAAGCGTTGTACATCGCAGCTTGCGACTTTAATGAGTAAGTGATCTCGCATTGTCTTGAAAACAGAATTATATAAATAGTCTAAAAACAGCTTCGGAATTAAAGTTTTTCGTTACATGCATCCTAAAAAGGTTGATGCAGAGGCAGGGAGCACATTTACGCACTTGTTATGACCCTGACTAAAATAAGCAGTATATTCCGTCATATAATTTTTATACAATATTTTAACGTCAATTTGTGTCTGAGTTATCATTTGTGATCAAACAGTTTTCAGATAGACTCTGTACATAGAAGTCATAAGTCATCAATGTTGTTTATTCTGCCCTTTACGTGAATCTAAAATGCTTTGCAATGAAGCTACCTCAAAAATTCAAAATGCGATAAACATTCTGGTTGAAATTTGTGCTTTAAAATGATAAAAGAATATCAGGACATAGAGCTTAGGAAAGCGTAGAAAAGTTTACAGCAATGAATTAATCTAATTAACAAAGTTAGCATTGCATTTGTGGTGAACCTGGTCTCTGTAGTTCTCTGTTAACTCTTGGGTTCTCTCAAAATAAAATGACAAATTTTGCAATGTAAGTTTTACTGAAATGATTCACTTTATTCTTGATTCAATCGTTGAGAAACCTACGCCCGTTTTCAACTCCCGGCGACGTTCCTGAATGCAAATTTAGTTAAGACATTTTAAAGTTTCGATTTTTCTTGATCCTTTCCGAAGTAATAAAGTTTAAAATAGTAAACCTTGAAGGCTTGTACTGCTGAAAAAACTCTCGTTTTAGCAATGTCGTTTCACAGATGAACGATAAGGCTAAGTCTTGTGTTGTAAAATTTATGTTGTCGGTACGCAGATGTTTGATGCTGAAAGCCTCGTAAACGCTTTGTGAGGACCGCATACAAGTAGAACTTCAGTAGCAGATATCAGACGTGAACTTTTATCTCCGCCATGTTATTACCAGGGTTCAGTGCCTCTCTCGTGATCTTAGTCTATTTGTATGAACCTACATTTGCTCTCACGCATTATGGTACCATAACTTTTTATCGCCGAGTATAAACGCATTAAAGTTATTTTCCGTTCATATGGAAACATATTTCCGAGAACATTTTCCAATTCAAGCTCAAGTTAACCAATGAACAGAACCCCAATTTTTCACAAAACAAGTACATTATATGATAGATGCAATCACAACAAATAATGTCAAGTCAGTAATTATTTTACACTTATCATGGCCATCATTCAGCCCGCAAGACTCATCAGATTAGTTTTTGTTTCCCCAGAGAAGCGGTGATTTGAGTTTTGCTTGAGCACCGAACTGCTCGTATAAGGATGAGCGAGGCCTTGCTTCTTTGTAAACGTAGGTCATGTACTAACTCTTCTTTGGTAACGGCATCCTTCCAGTCAATGTAAGAAATATGTGATGAGATATAAAAACGCTGTAAATTTGGTAAGAAATAGTGCTTGGTTAACTCCTTTTCATTTCGAAAAAGGTATTGAATGGTTAACTTCTTTTCATTTCAGAAAAGGCATTGCATGGTTAACTCCTTTTCATTTCAGAAAAGGCATTGCATGGTTAACTCCTTTTCATTTCATAAAAGGTATAGCATGGTTAATTCCTTCTCATTTCAGAAAAGGCAATGAATGGTTAGATTTATCAAACACGTCATGGGTACAAAACAACGTGGAAACGGCGATTATGCAACGTATTTGCTTGTTTTTGCGGAGCTTTCTGGTAGTATTCACGTTATTTGACTCCTTTCCATTTCAGAAAAGAGTAAGACAAAAGATAAGAAGGTGTGGAATTTACGTGCACGTAATACGCACAGGGATTAGACAAAATAATGAAACCGCAGATGTAGCACTTCAATATTTCATAGTACCTATGTTTTACCTATGCCCTTACAAAACAATACTGGTAATCTATCTTTCATTATTGTTCTTATAGGTCGATTTCTGGGAAACCTCACTCTCAGTATGTAAAGAAGAACCATGAGTATTATAATTATAAACATATTTAGTTGCGGTTTATTAATGGTGGTTCTTCAATGATGTCCGGCTTTATTGGGCTGACGACAAAATTTTTTGTCCAAACCGAGTCAGTCAGGCGAATTTTTATCGCTGCAGTCTCTCCGAAGTTGCACAGTGATTTCACAACTCCTTGCTTTTGGACACGTGTCGGTCGTTTTTCCGGTAGAGAGTTTTGATGTACTTCAGTGATAACTCGTTTTGCTTAAGATTTTGCCCTGTTTCTCAAATTCTATTATGGTCGTTGATATCGTAGCTTTAAAAAATACAAAGTTCAGCTATTCTCGACATCGATATCGGACACAATGTTAGACCGATTCGAGGTCTGACAGTTTACCTTTTTTCAAACTCAGTAAGGTCACATATCAAGGATTACATTTTACTGGAGTAGGATTTAGCCAGAAAAATTATCACATAATAACATAAATGTACAGCACGTACCTGAAAGAAAAATAAAGCTTATCCAATAAATTTGGGAGAAACATTTGCAGCACAAAGGCTCATTGAAATATTGAATTAAAATCCTACCATTTCCATGATTTTGTCCACCTCCCGTATTTTACTGGCAAAAATAAACTCAATCGTAGTGCAAGCCCGAGAAAATTTTCAAAACGGTCCTGCATTTATGGGAGCCGGTTTCATTTTTGTTATGAAGCCGAGTTCCATACTTGATACTTTATTTTAATAATAAGCACAGAGCGAAAACCACTATAAGAACGTGGCGTTTAAAAATGGAAATAGCTGAACGCCCGATATTTTAGTTACTAAGTTTTAAAATTCTAATATTCAAAGAATCTCCGAGCTTGAAGAAAAATAGCATCTTTGCTTTAGAAACTAGCCGGATGATGCGGATCAGTTGTAGCCCACGTTTTTGCAGACAAAAAGCTTCATGTTAAATTTATAGAACTACGCAAATATTGAGTGTGGTATGTGATTTGAAATGATGCGGGATATAATCAGTGATTTTTTTTCTGTAAATTTTCGTACATGGACTTCGAACCAAGTCCCTTTCAGCACCAGAAATCACGTACTCCTAGTATGATTCGAAAAAATTTCAACATCTATCACAAGAATTGCCAGAGGATATCGTGCACCTATGTAACTAAAAAACACCAATTCGAAGAGTAGGAGCACAGATTTGTTACTTTTGCAGATATCTGCATCCTAACAGTTCGGAATCTCACATTTTTTCATAAATCACTTTTTTTAACCCGGATTGCAATATTACAACACCTGGAATTCTCGAGAAACACGTGACGAGAACACGTTTGAGCACCAAACTCCAGAACTGTCAAATGAAGGTACGGGGGAATTGTCTGGTGTGCAATGTGTTGAACCGAATTCAAATTTTACGATGAAACGCGAGAATGAGCGTCCGTAGGACACGGTGCTTTCAAAAACTACGTTGTGAAGTGCCTCTTAAAAATATGATGAAAAATTCTTAACTTTTATTTGAAAATCCAACAGCTGTGGATTTCTCTGAGATTCGAAATTATGGCTAAAAGATAAACTTAGTTCGTTCTTATATGTGGCAACATTGTTCATAATAGTCTAATATTTCAACTTGTACATCACATTTTCCTGCTGAATACATGCGAAAAATGAGTACTGGCTTAAAAAATATTCAAGTATTGAAGTAAAAACAGTCATAGGCCTCGATTCTTTACTTCCTTATTCATAAATTTACCATTTAATAAATTACAAAAGCATAAATCTCTAGCAGCATTACTATTCAGAACAGAATTTTTTCCTGAATTGCAATGATGTCTCACAATATTTCACTATGCATGTACGAGCATCATTCAGCTCATTTTGCCGTTGTAAAAAACATGTGTTTTGTTCCATGATCTGTGATAGGCTTCTCTGCTCATGTTGAATGTTTTGTAAGAAACTTAAAACTAGCACACAAAGAACGTAAATAAGAACCCAACCGATTATAAAGAAAGTTTTAGGAGCCAAATTCACCTTGAGCACATATCTCGCAGCAACAGATGCGGTCAAGATCCGAACGACGCCGACGGGAGCGACAAGAATGGCTGGAGCCAGAATCAGGGACTCGAACATGAAAACTTGGGCGAGCAAGAGGCTGAGCGTCCCCAGCCACCACGTGCCAGACTTCCAGTAGCCGTAGCCGCCTTCTGATGCCCGCACCTGCCCGTCTTTCTGCACGGTGTCAAGGAAACTAAGTTTTAAGTGAGCGAAAAAAAATTTCATGGCTTCACAAGATCGATCGAGGAATTATATTTCTAATAAAATAATATTTGAAGAAAAATTTTCCCTCGTTTTGTGCGAGACAAGAAGTTAACTTTGCTCATTTTGAAAAGCGAGTGCAGTGTTGGAAGTTCTGTCCTTCATCCTGAAAAACAAAAGTAACTTCAAAGCAGCACTTTCAATTTATTTTTTAGAAATGTACCTAACTAGAATGACATCAATTACGAGAAGCACCGTATTCGTCAAGCATCAGGAGTATTTTCTTTCTCTTGACCTCATTTAACGATGGAAAAATACTCCAGATATCTTCTGTGTGGGTTTAATTCAATTAATTATCCCCGCAAATAATACAGATACAATGACGAGTATGAACAAAAGTGATGAAGGGAGTTCTTAGGGCAAACAGAGATACTGAGGTATAAAATAAGCAAAATACGACCATCTTCATTAAATGTAATCTATCTTATCTATGTAGATGTAAATGATAGCTCTACTGGTACAAATATGCGTCTACGAAATCTGAAAACTACAGACATAGATGAGCGACTCTTGGTCATTACATGTGGAACTAACTTGCTAACCACTGACGTTATGTATGTATATTCATCGTTTTCCAATTCATGCTTCATCTTTATTGCGTTCAACCATTAAATAGAATTTTTATGGTATTTTTGAAAATCTATTTTTCAGCGTAAATAAAGCAAATAGTTGTTCTGAATAATCAACAGCGCTGAAATGTTCGGTGGAATTGCGAGTAAATTTCGCTCATTATGAACAATATACATATTCGGGTTTCGATCTTGTGCTTTAGCTGTAGCCTCATATTTTCTGGCGAGAAAGATCGTGCAAATCTTTCTTACACCAACAGATTGTCAAAAAATTTACTCTACAATTACTCAATCGTTATCTTTTTCGAGTTTTTAAGCCCCCAGTCATACACTAAATGGAAAATTACTATGCACAATTTCCCATTCATAATATCATATCTGTTATATGCATTCTAAGAAGACGGCTAGCACATGACAACAGGAAAAACTTTGTACTTCTTCACGACAACTCAAAATTACACTTTACAAAAATTCCACCCGAAAATGATTTATTTTAATTTTATCAGTTTTACCCCAACCACTATTTTCAATGGACGAGCTGAATGATTTGTATGTCTTTCGTATACAGTAAAGTGTTCTGAATAGTAAATTAATTTCTGAAGACCAGTCAGACCCTGTTAGAGGATAACTTTTTCAGCACAAAACTTACACAATTTAAAATAAACAAATGCCTGACTTTCAAATGACAAGATGTGGGCGAAGAAAAGCCAAATTAAGCATTGATTGATATTATTTCATCGCCCTGATATTCACATATAAATTATATGTATAAATTATATGTATGTATATAAAATGAGTTACCTATGAATAACTTCACCAAATATTTATCCAAACTATAACAACTGATGCTACAGAATACAGAATACTGCTAGAGTTTTATTATCGGAAAACTTACAACTCGAAGAATTCGACGTTTGAAATTTCTCGCAATTAGACACTCACGGCCACATTTTGCAGGGCTCGTCGCCGGATCACGATGGAGATTCCAACGAAGAAGTTACCCAAGACGGCCATGAGGAGCCCCACTGAGGTCTCCAGGACACTCCTGTGGTCAGCGACTTCGGGTCCATCGGTGCGGTTGTACATGCTGAAGTCAGAAATGTTTTCTGGATTTCCATCGTCATCAGCAAGTAATTCTGCTGCTAAAAAGTCCTCCATGATGTTTTCAAGCATCTGATCACAAGCCTTTGTCTCTATTAATGTCCCTAGAACTATTAAAAACAAAAATGATGAAAACGCGCAGCTGATGAGAAACTTTTTACGGCTGAAAAGAAACATCGTCAACATTAACAAAAAATTGTCAAGCACGCAAAGAAAGGTCTTTGAATTTACAAGTACATCAAGCAACGAGAGCGCAGAAGTGCAAGTAAGGATTACATTGTTGTCGGAGGTCATTGAAGCATAAATTACGCTGGCACAAATATGGTATCACGAAAAGCTCAAAACCTGACTTTTATAACAATAATACATTAGCCTCATCTGACGGCTAGCAATGAATATAATATTACATTGTGAAGTGTTCGAATAACAAAACAAGCTTTTTCGGCTCTCGTTCGAGTAGTTTCCGTCTTATTTTCAACTCATGACTATGCCAGTATCTCTTGGCACAGCTGAACAAAAATATGAACTCGTACATATTTTCCCCCTATATTGAGTTCATTTTTTCATAGAGTTCCTAAATTTACTCTTAAACTATTTTGTTGTGGTATTTTGCGCATACTATGCTCGATCGATCTCATTCACTACGATGTAGTATCTTCAATGAGGTATCTATATTTTCACCCATCATCAGTGCTAATAAAAATGGAAATGTTTTCTGTGATTACCTGAGTCTAAGACCACTGTCCAAAAGCTTTGCATTTTAGTGATGACTGAAAATATTTAGACATGATTGTCCTAAGTACAATATTCTCACTGAGCAAACTCGAGTCTCAAGACTTATTGTTTGTCGCAAAATAAAAATTTCAATTTTTCTGAAAGAATTCAAGCAATAGTAAAATGAGCATTCGAATGATATGCTGATATATTTTATTTTCTTTAATACAATAATGCAGGAGAGACAGAGAGCAATTTTGCAACCTTAGAAATTAACTACCATAAACTTGTATAACACACTTCGCACATAGTCCACGTACAATCGACGAGTGATAAGTATAGTGTGATCTTTTCGAAACTTGATTTCCAATTAATTATGCGATTATATTTCGCAGTATAAATGTGTTCTAGGTATGATATCTCTCTTAACTGAAGTCTTACTCTTAGGACTTAATCGCACGTGATCATCATGTCTTTTGTGTACCTCTTCTGTAATGTAGGTCAAAGACGTAACAGATACGCACAATAAAATTACAAGGGCACCTAAAGAGGTTGTGCACTATCAGTCGTTAAATTACACACCTTTACACCTACCTCAAAACTTTCACCTTGTTATATTTTTGAAGAAGTTATACGTTGCCAGGAAATAAATTTCTTCCGCTCAGCTCGAAATTCATAGGTTTTTATAAATACAAATCCAGGAAAATTCATAAAAATGGTTTCCGGCATCTATTGAGCAACACTTTTATTTGTCCTGACACTTCACAAAATCAAGTAAATCAAAAGATTTTCCAGCCTTCTTCACATCCGACAAGGACAAACACAGGTCACGTTCTGGTCGGAGGCAGAATGCAAAAAGCATTCGAAAGATCGAGAAGGTGGGCATCGGATACTGTGAGGGGACGCGGGGCCCTATAGTTCTGTTAACGTGCCACACCGGGGACGTCTCGTACCGTGCAGCCCGTTTTGTGGAGTTAGTCCTGCTATGCCCCTCCAAATTAAACGTGTAAGGGTTCTCACTGATTGATGACCGATTTCCTAATTGATTGATAACTCATTTCCAAACTAATTGAAGACTGATTTTCTGATCGGTTATTAACTGATTTGCTAATTGTCTGTTAACTGATTTTCATAATTGATTAATAACTGATTTCTCAATTACTTGATAATTGATTTTCTAATGGATTGAAACTGATTTCCTAATTGATTGATAATTGATTCCCCTCTTGAGAACTGATTTCCTACTTGATTGATAGCCGATTTTTTTGATTGATTGATAAATGACTTCCTGTTAAAGAGTTGATCTGATACCTTCGAGCTGACTGTCCCTCAAATTTGGCAGCGTTATCAATAGAACTCCATGCTTCAAACTTCCGCCTACGTCGCTTTACTTATCTTGCAGCTGCGGTCTTCCGCGAACGCGAATTGGTGGGGGCGCTCGAGTACGGCCTGACTCTGCCTCGCCTCTGGGGCAGGCAGTCCAGGATGTCGAGCAGCGTAAAATTCCACCAGCGCGGTCAGGTTACGTAAATTTACACTGTCTTCTGCGTTGATCTTACTAAGGTTAATTCCTAATAAAATATCCGAAAGAATACCAACACGAAAAATGTCTTATGATGCCCAGCCGAACGTTTTCCCGTTGTACGTAGCATAGTTGCTTTTTGTCACTCAATGAACACGATAAATACACGTGGTGAACGCCAGCATTTGCTACGTGGTGAACACGATAAATACACGTGGTGAACGCCAGCGTTTGTTACGCAGTGAGAATACAATTAATACACATAGTGAACGTCAGTATTAATTACGTAGTGAACACGATGAATATACATAGTGAACGCCAGTATTTATTACGCAGTGAACACAATGGATATACATGTTGAATGCCACCATTTACCGGAGTGAACACTTTTAATGCACCGTTTAACTTAATTCAGAGCTCTGTAGGTCCTTGTTTCCTCACACGTAAGGAAAAAATTGTTAAAGATGATACAAAGTACTCCTTTCTAAGCAGCTTCAATGTTTACACTGTTTTTTCCAGATTATACGAAGTAATAACACTCTCAAAACCGATGAAAAATTGAAAAATGAAAAAACAGTTACTGAAAAATGAACTATTCCTTGGAGTATAGAAATGTATAATAATGCATGTATGTACATTTTGTACTCTTTAGTATCATTTTATATTCGTAATGTCCAAGTTCATTCTTTTTATTTACTGTATATTTCTAATCATTAATTTTAAAGTTTTCGTTTCGACAGTTGAAAAAAATGCGCGTTTTACTTATTTATTCAGAAATATACTTTCACAACGAATTGTAATCGACAACAAAGCCCGTTTTACACTGAGCTCAATACGTAGGCCTACAAACAGTGAGCACTTCCTCTCCAAACTGATTACACCTGCGTTCCAGTGCCAACACTCCTGCCCGACAAGGTCAGACCTTGGGAGGCGACCTCAACTTTCTCTGTAGTTTCAGGAAGACTGACGTCACCAGCCCCCGTGTAAGGTGACCAGTCATTGAACGTTGTAGTCCAGCGCGTGGCGTCCTGCTACTGAAGATGTGCGTGCTACCGGCAATTGATGGAATATACTATACAATATTCCTATGGGGTTTTGTATTCCTTATTGGAAATGATGAATCATGCTTTTAAAATCTTCCTTGAGATTACACTTTTTCTGGTATTACAACTGTAGAATGTCAGCGTTCAAACTTACCATCATTGCTCATTACAGCCATGCAAGTCGTTTATAACTCAACTACCCATATGTCATTTGATTTCGCCTATAAATTGATGTATCATTTATCATAATTATCACTAGCATTTTCAACGGTAACTCTGAGAAAATTCGTTTCGTCTAGTGAAATTTTCGGAAATGACCTACATTTTTTCACATATTCGAAAATTAAAGGTTTTCGTATGGGCTAGAAATTGTACGACTATATAATTCGAGACTCACATCATCTGAATCGAAAAAGTTTTCTTGACTGTGAAAAAACAAGGAATTATCATTCTTACTTTTTTATTTTTGTTATACTTTCCATGCTTCCTTGCAGAACAGAGACACGTGAGCTCTAAAGTGCGATTTGACCATATATTTTCACGCAAGCTTTTGTTTCGGTAAAATTACCTCATGAATGCCTTTTAAAGTGAATTGTTTCAAATGCAGTTACAGCATCCCATTGGAAGTTTCTTAAAGTGGATGAGCTATATCAAAGTGAGCTCTGACGTTTACAATTAAAATCAATCTGTAGTTCCAGTAAATTTCATTAACATTTGGAGCAGACTTCAAATGATTTTTTTGGCAAATCCGGTATCAAATACACGGGAGATATTAAGAAGATAATTAGATAACTCAATTTGGGGGACCTTGTGGTGTCACAGCTGGTAAATACAATCTAGATGTTATCTGACGTGTAAACAATTCGTCGCCAGTAGAACCAAGTCCCATTTCCCATTCATAGACATTCGCTAGGGTACGTTGATTCTTCTTAATACCGAGAACACTAGGAAGTAACATTTCACCTTTGTCTTGTTAATGAGTCAAATACATAATTTCATATTTTATCGTATCAAAATAAGATGGAAAAACTAAGTACAACTTTATTTTCGCGGTCAGATCAAAAATTTTCGAATCTGCCTTCCTTGAATATAATGGCAGTAATAAATATGGCACAACTATAATTCAAACGCTAAGTTTTAACGAAGTGATCGGCATTTTCTATTGCTTTTTGGGAAGGGTTTAGGAAGTCTCACTCTATTGCCAGCAACGAAATTTGTGTCCCATAGTGTAATGGATTTGTTCCTCCGTTGCCGAGGTGTTCTCGTAAGTTTTTTAGAAATGGCATGTTGAAAATGACTCTGGTTTAAGGTAACCATCCATGACAAGTCATCAACCATCGTTAAGCGTTGTTGTTCCAGGCATTGTTATCATTCCTGAACTTTGGTCGCAAATAAAGCAATAGAATTACTTGATAATTCTTAGCTTCTCAGAAGGTAACCCTGAATTTTCCATTATTGATTGTGCTACATTGTAATCTAGCTCTTCAATAAGAAAGTAAAGGTTAAAGGTGTAGCAATATACGAAGGTCCATGACCTTAGACTTGGCATAATGTTCTCTGAGTTCAAAATTTGTTTGGATATTGAACTACGTCTTGTGATCATAGACTGAAGTGAAGTGAGTCGGATGGTTGGAGCGATAAGAGAAGTGGAAATCTATGTCAATCTAGAATTATATGGTTAAGCTAAAAAGAAATAAATTGATCATAAAATGGCAAATGTTACGTACACTACAGTACACTCCGATCAATCCACGAGAGCATCAATTAAAGCGATTATGATATCACTCCTTTGGACGATAACTTAAAAACAAGAAGTATTTCTAGGCGATATATGAAGGGGTGATGGAGTACAGTATATATTCTTGCCAAACAAAATTACTTCCTCTCACTGAATTAATTTGGCTGTATCTTGTATTCGTGCTAATCGATGAGTGTATCTGTCAGAGTTACATAATTTGAGGTCCTGGTTTGAATGCTTTTCTTTAGAATTTAACTTATCTTATTTTTTCCTCAATCAGAAAGACGATTTTGTTTCTCTCGTAATAAGGAAATTTGCATCATGAATAATTAGTTCTTCGGCTGTCATTTTCAATATCTTATTGATGTGTCAAATTTTTGCGTCATTGTTCATAAAAAACAAATTTCCTGTTACGAAATTTGTATCAAACGTTTTAAAACTTTAATACAGCCGAATATCTGAACGTTAACATTAATTTTTCCTAAATTTCCTAGTTATCTCCATTTCTTCTCTACTAGCTCATTCCTTAGAAGTTATGGATAGTCATACATCAATTTTTTTACGGCTTAATTTATGCACTATGTATGATCCAATCACATATCATTTTCCTTCGATGGTGTGATGGTTTTAGGTCCATTTTTATAATTCTAACTCCCGTTTCTTTTTACCTACTGATGAGTCATGTCTCTTGCTGATTGTAGCACAGCATCCTTTTCCCAATAATTTCAAGCAGCCCGCATTGAAGTGTGTCGGTGAATTATCTTAACATTGATATTGAGACCATTGTACGCAAAACTTAGTCACAATACTATTTACATTTTTTTCTGTATTTTTTATTCCTTCCCATGATTACTTTCCTCAAAACTAATACTCAAGGAAGCAATCCCGTAACTCGCATTTTCTCTCAAGAATTTTACATGCAGTATTTCACAGCAGCAAGCACAGCTTTAGGCACCCTAAATGTACCCAGACGGGTCGCCTCTTGAACCAATTAGAGGTATTTTATCTGGGATATTTCTGACTGTCTATTTTCATCACAGATATGAATACTTCAACTTTAAAAGTCAGGGCCATTCAAATATCAAATTTGAGCCAAAACATGCCCTCGATGTGAGAGATAGGGTGATATGTGATTCTTAGTCTCAGGATTATAAGGAGGTTCTTCTCTTTATCCCATGAACACGATAAAAGCTTACGCTTCCCACCGTTAAGTAAAGACGAGTATTACGATACCACTCATATTTCTGTAAGGCTGCAACGTAGTTTTTGCACTTTTGATTAGCTCGCTCGATACTCAGGCTTGTTTTAGAACCTCAAAAGTTCCATTTTAATTGTTCGTACTATTCTCACATACGTCGACAATTTTCTCAAGTTCATTCACCTTTTTTGAGGCACATTGCACAAAATTTTTGTTGTTTTGGGTGAACTAGGTTTTACGCTCGTTTTCATATTAGTTTTTAGTCTGCACGGCTTTTCCCCTGAAGCATAGCTTCCACTATCGGATTCGCGGGATATTTTTCCGCCTGATTTTCATAGAGTGTCTTGGTAACCGGAAATGTACAAATCAGGGAGAGAAATTTCCGTAGAGTGAGACAGATGGTGCGGTAATCATCAAACTGGAGCAGGAACCTGCATTGGCAAAAGCAGGACCTGCATTGGATTGATACAAGAAAGAATGGTTTGCTGTTGGCAAAAGCGGGTTGCTGTATTACTTCAACATTGTAAAAACCTTCGCAGAGCCGGCATTATGTCCATTATTCTCCTCCTGATTTTCAGCTTTTCAGGAAACGAAAACGTTTATCGGAAAAAAATGCATCGTTGGCATGAAGACTAATACGAGCAGAAACTCTCCATCGACAAATAAAAAACAGAGAATTCTATAAATAAGGCATTGAAAAACTAGTAGAATAACGAGCAAAGATGGCACAACTTGAAAAGATTACGTGGAAGACAAGAAATTGAATTAATTACATGTTTAAAGTAGCTTTACAATTAAATTTCAAAAATAGACAAGCTTACGGAATGAAATATTGTCTCCTGAATTTCAAAACTGCTCGATTACGAAGCCGAAAATGTTCTACCGGATGAATCAATTCTTCTTCAGGATTAACTGATGAACAGGTCACCACTGAAATGTGTCGCAGAAAGTGAGTGAAATGCGATCCTTTCTTTACCGATAACACCTTCAATATGCTATTCAAGCAGTGGGTAGTATGTCATAAACATCTAGAAACACCTAAGGTCTGTGTTGACACAAAACAGGGTGTCGCAGAAAACTGTCATCACACTACGATACTTCGCAGTCTTTGTGAAATAGTTGACTATTAAATATATTATTGATGAAGGTAATGGAGAACAGAGATCTTAAAATCATTTTAATTTG
>VOMN01103336.1:0-19759 GCA_014899125.1 Orchestia grillus
ACCAATCAAAAAAATATACGATGAAAGGCACGATTATGCAGAAGGAAATTCGGTGCTTCAATAATTAATTCAACGAAATATCCATCAAACAAGGAGGCTTACAACAAGACAAACCTAACTAATATTCCTAGCTATTCATAGCATAATAATAATTTTGATACCTTCGGGAGGCCTATCCCATGCCTCCCGAGGGAAAACTATAGAAGTAAAAAAATTCTGGTGAAGACCATTCCACTTCCCTAGAGAACGCCTGTCACCCAAAGCCCATCTTCATTCCGCAGTTCAACGTAATCTACGGTAAGGTCTAAAATAAAGATAAAAAATGTAAAAGTTCGAAACTGGAAAAAATAGTCGGTAATTTTTCTATAATTTCCACTGAATATAGAAATATCTGTAGATGATAAACATAGTCATGCTTTTTCAGATAAATTGAAACAAAAGATAAAACAAAATGAGCAATTTGCTAATTTTCAAGTGTCTATAATTTAGGAACACCAATGAAAGTAATTGTGGTGCTCTCACATGATTCATGTTCCTGACACGCAAAAAGTTAGATAAAGAAAATAAAGGTTGTTCATCATCAGTCCTTCATTTATCACATTGGCAAAACGTTCGAAAGTAGATAAAAAATTGTCAAATTCGAAACCGTCAAATTTCTGAATCAAAATTACATAGTTGAACAAATTTCTAGACTTCTGAATATCGAAAGTTGGCCACGATATCGGCACACTTCCAAAAGGAAAAAACATGGCAGACCAGGAAACACTACAGTGAGCTAGGATTTTCGCATTCATCGTATTGTTCACCAGGATCGTTTTCTCACAGCAGGACAAGTTTTTCCGCAAATTGAAAATAAAATATATTTCCCAACAAGCTGTATCGAAACATTTGTTTGAAATACGCATTTAGGCCTGAAGTCCTCGTAACAGCCGCTCAATTTCGGTGGGATAAGCGTCACGGTCTTTGGTGTAATTTCAGGATTAGGTGCTACACTTTTCTACGTTTAAATTCAGGAGTTAATATGCAGTTAATAAAAGTTTGCTTGAACAACATGTCGTGCCAGTGCTGCAAAATTCTGGAGTTGAGATTGCTAAGTTTATACACGACGACGCTCCTTGTCATTAGTCAAAACTTGGAATGAACTATCTAAGTGATCAATAATTTGATGTTACGAGCTGGTTTCCCCTAAATTTTGACCTGAAATCCATTGAGAACTCATGGAAGACATGAGGGCAAAATGTCATGACAATAAAACCAGCCAAGGCGGAATAATTACAGAAAAATGCAGGATGGTTGGACAAAAGCCCAAGTGGCCCAATGATAAATTTAGCTCAATCTTGGAGCCGAAGAAGCACTGCCACGATTCAAAATAAGGCTCTAAGCATTAAATGTTAAATAATTATTATTTTGTGTTCGGTCATTCATTCCTTTTCTTTCTTTCGACGAAGAATCGTTTTTCCTTAATTTTGGACACTTGAAAATAAGTAAACTACTAATTTATTTTTAGATGTTGTTTCAATTCACCATGAAAACTCGTAACCAAGTTTACCATCGATAAATCTGTATTCAGTGATAATTATAGGAAAAAATTACAGATTGTTTCTTTAGATTTCGGACTTCTAAATTTTGTTCTATAATTTTGAACGTTTCTTTAGGTGAAGTTTTCCTGAGCTTCCGTCCCGTGCATGTACGACTTCACCTACTTAAAATCCCCCCTCCACCTGATATGAGGTCTCCCTCTCTACCATCACCCGATTGTTTGCCATCGGGCCAACTGTAAGTGATAGACGTGCTTAGTGACTAAATGCTATCAAATATTTATTTAATCCTCTCGTTTTGCAAGTAATAATTGAAATAATTATAGTGATAAATAATCATCGGGATAATCATAGTAAACTTGAAATCATGGGGAGCTTCGTAGTTATTGCAATAATCATTTTGATAATTAAACGAGGTGATCAGAGAGATAATTATTAATTACGCTATCATATTGAAAATAACCGTGGATGCCATTTGAGAATAAATGGTGATAATTTATTGTGGTATTTCATTGTGAGAATCAATTGTCCAGTACTGTTCAGTAATAATTTAATTAGAGTAACTAGTTCCGTAGGAACAATTTCAATGAGACAGTTGCATTGATTGAAATCATTAATTTTTAGTGTAATGACAATTTTACCGCTAAATAGAAATTATTTAAGTTTCAAATATCATTAGGAACGTGAACTCACGTGCGTGAAGCCTACATACTCCCCCGTGCACGTGTACACGTTGAAGTTGACGATGGAGCCGTGCGCGTCGTGCGTCCACGTGCGCCCGTGCGTCCCGTACACGCGCACCACGGGAGCGCCGTTCGCGTGGCGGTAGCTCTTGAGGCTGTGGTGCACGTACCGTGCTACATGGTACACGTGCTCAGAAATGTTCCTCATCGGCCCTGCAATATTCCGATGAGAACTAAGTGAGAGTTAAAATTGGAAACCTGGGAGATATTTAGGACTCTATCATTCTTTCTTAACAGACGGTCGAGAAAATGAGGCCAAAAATCTACTGAGATTACTGCCAACAGTTGAGTGTTGGAATGAAAGACCCCAACGACAAACCTCTTCCCGTCCTCCTCGTGCGTTAGGCACAGAAATATGAGCCCCTTAGACTAAGAAAAATAAAATCCATTTAAAAATTCTGCCATTAATTCTTAAAATTATGCTTTGGTGAGAGCATGAAAGAAAGTAAAGCAGAGACCTCTGCATTCGAGCTTTCACTTCATAATGCACTTAAAAAGATGAAGAAGAAACTTACTGCCGGCCTCTGTAGCCCTGAAACAAAGACACGGGATTCTGATACCGAGCGCCTTTGAATCTGCGATGAGTAAATTGTAACACCTGCTGAGGCAGCGAAGTCCTCGAGGGATGGTGACGAGAACAGACACGCAAATGTGACGCACGAGACGCTTCGTGAGATGAACTCTCGATTTGAGAGGCGCTCGACACACGTAAATGCGTTTCTCCATTTCTCTTCCAAATTTTTTTAGAGCTTGCGACTTATCTAAACTAAAAGAAATGAATTTTATTTTTTATTTTGTCACACACAACTAGCCCTAAGAACACCCTAAAATAACGTGAACGACGTACTGCTACAAAGAAAAATGAAAAATATCCTCGAATTTTTGTATCCATGATGTTGTTATTCATAGGTGACATTAAACAATATGTACTCTACTCATTCTGTTTAACTGAGATGAAAATGTTATCAAACACTCCTAATTAACAGCATTGAAAAGTCGAAGCGAAAGCTCGCCTGCTGAAATTTATATTCTCCCTTACAATGGGTCTATGCATAAGAGATAAAATAGGGAATACTTATTAAATTTAATTATCAATGAAATCAATTTAATCAATGACTGAAATATGACTTTTACCGCACAGCTGAGCGAGGGACTCGAAACCGTGTCGGAGAGCAGCGATCGCCAAAAAGGAAACCGTTCCGTCTTCGAACCTGCGAAGTTAAGAATACATTTGGAGACCCACTGTAAGTTTGATGTCACTGAAAGTGTGCTGAAAGATCTGAAATTTACAGCTCATGCTGCTGAAACTCAAACCATGTTCGCAGCACTGTTGACACCTTCTGAAAAGTTAACTCAATTGCTGGCAAAGAAAGACTTTGGAATTTAATATTGATCTGCCAATGCGATCTTTAAAACATGTATAAGATTCAATATATTACGACAAAATTAAAATCAGCTCATACATTTTTAAATGAGTTTTAAACGTTAGCATGTGTTAATGTGTTACTAGCCTATGAATAACATACCCTGGTATTTTCCTCTGTATAAGAAGAGTAGCCATTATGCTGGTAGGTGAAGATTACAAACATTAAGCTGTTAATGGTCACTGTCTCACCGTCGACATAATTGAGGCCCCAGGAATCATAAGGCTACCAAGCAGCACGTGTAGCCAAAACGGAGTATGTATACTACTGTGTTCCCTAAACCTTCTTCTACCTGGAGAGTGAGTCGCAGGTACAGAAAGATAGTCGCAAAATGGTCGAAAATTAATGTGAGTCGAGGTGACTGTCATCTCTACGCCTCACTGACAAACTTTGAAGCCGTTTTTTGACGTTTTAAAAAAGTGGCGTTGGACCGTATTTTTCTGGGGACCTCATATGTGAACGATTGTTGCATTCACAGGGCCACTGTTGACAGCACTGACCGCGTGAGGGCACCAGCGCCCTCTGGGCAGGAGCCGTTAGCAGGTTAATAACAAAAGTAAAAGCTTTCTAGGCCCCTCGCTTCCGCTCATAATAGATTATACACGAGCGTACTTTGTAGACGATCAAATTCCTTCGCAACTGAGACAAAACTCACTAAGAACTTCATTAATTTGAAATTGTCATTTCAATAATTCCTAGTGAGTAAATGCGCTTGTCCGACTTCTAGACCACTACACGACTGAGTGGTATTCAGAATTTTAAAAATCATTCGAACCTGACTTACATTTAGCGCAAAATCCATCCCAAAAACATTCGGACCTAGTACCTGTCAGAAGGTTGATTTTCATTGAACATCCAATCCATACCAAGAACATTCAAACATGTACTTTGCATAAACTCTGCATTTTCGTTTTCAGTCTGCATACAATCCATCACGAAAGCATTCCAACCTCTAATCTGTCAAGAGGATGATTCAAACTTCATACCAGTCAGAAGGATGATTTCCTTCAAACTTATCAACCCAACCCATTCCGTAACCATCAAAATCTCGTACCTATTAGAAAGATGATTTCCATTTAATATATAATCCATACCGAAAACATTCAGATGTCGCACCTTCTAAAAGGTGTATTTCCATTAAACACATAATCTACACAAAAAACATTTAGACCTCGTACCTGTCAGACGGATGCTTTCTGAGCTCAGTGTCGAGGGAGCGGGAGTCCACCAGCTCGACGGTGCCGCCTCCGAAAAAGCGTTTGTCCAGACACCGCCAGGAGCGCTTGTGCATCAGGAGGCATCCTGAATTTTGGGAAATTGTGAGGCGAAATGAGTAATAAAACAACTGTAAAGTATGTATCTCTCAAGAAGATCATTCGGTAAGTAACACAAACTAATGTATGGGATAGATTGCTTTTAAATTTGGTACACTTGTGTCACTCGTAGAAAGAAACTCACTCTCCTCCTTGAAATTTTTTCAATTTCTCGAAAAAAGGATGTATAATTAGAAATAATTTTTTGCAGTTTCCAAAGTTTCACGTCAAACATTTTTTGCCCTAAAACGATGGGAGTAGTCTCATTGTGTTTCTATGCAAACAAGGAGTTAACCAATTTTTGAAGAAAAAAATTAACTTTTTATATTACGTGAAAAATTTGAGTTTTTTATTTTCTACAATTCTCGAGAATAACTTTCAAGTTTTCAAAAAGGGAAAAATGTTCAACAGTTTTACTCTGCATTGAAATTTCCCGTGGAACGAAGCATGTTACATTCTTGTAGGGTAGAAATTCTACGACTTGAAACTTTTCAAAGTCAGGAAACTAATTTTTTCAGTAGAAGCAAATAAGTAAAAAGGTTTCCTTTTTACAAAGGTCCATACGAGTTACCTACAAATGATTTATTTTATTTATCATATATTAAATTAAGAACCATTCTAAATTGATTTTATCATATAACAACACTCGTTTAAAGATAAATTATATGCTACTTCATCAAAATGATATTTTTCTCTCTCATCGCCTATAGCGCAATCATTTTCGTTGTAGAATTTTTCAAATTTTGATATGGTATAAAATACTCAGCAAAGAACGAACTGCAATCGAAAGAATATTCGAATATTTGAACAAAACTTTACCAGACGGACCACTTTAAGTTACTTCAAAACCATTAATAAACATGTATGGCAAGTGAGAGTTACTTAAATGTGGTCATTTCTACTTTACTACATAATTACTGAGTATCAGAAAATCACACGGTTCAAGAAGATCGAGAGATGTTTCACTCTTTTAATTATAATAATTGTAAAACATGAATACACCACGAAGGAAGAACAAGACAAAAAAACTCACAGCTAATACAGATCGATACCATTAACTAGGAAACTTACAGTGCCTTAATTTTGACCGTAACAAGGCGCTCAAGTCAACTGGGAACTCACCCAGGCCTGTGGGGTAGCCGAACATCTTGTAAAAAGACACGGGCACGAAGTCAGGCGAGCACGTCGATAGGTCTAGAGGAGACGTGGCGACGAAGCTCGCGGCGTCGAGCAGAACGAACCAGCGACGAGGTTTGGTCAAGGGACGTGACTTGTGAACAGCGATCCCGTGACGGATAGAACATGATGGTGCGGGCTCTCCTGATGTATTTATAGATTTATAATCACATTCAGTGCCAGGTGAACTGACAGCGTCTAATTTCTTGAAGGTACAAGACTCCTTGGTATCACAAATTTTACTGACAGGGATCGATTCGTTCAAAAAACAAGATTGATTATCAGAACACGATCCTTTAATTACACAAGGTTCATTGGGAGAGCAAAGTCCATTTGCCATATTGTAATGACTTGTACTATCAGAATTGTCACCAGAGTTAGATTCTAAAATGCTCGCGTATTTTTGATCAGCGGCAGATTTCGCAATAATGCCATGTTCTTGTTTTATGCCCGGTACAGAAGACAGGCCAGGTTTAGGGGTAAATCCATTGAAATGAGGCCTACAGGAATCACAACCCATTCTGCAGCGCAAACACGCTGCACAAAAATCTTTAGGTTTGGTTAAGTTTTTAATCTTGTCATCAAGGACGGCGTCCAACGCACCACGGTGCACCTGCTCCACCCACGTCAGGGGATGCTTGACTCCAGAGTAGTTGCACTGGGCGCTGTAAGCAAACAAACAGTTCTGGTAACCGTCGTAACTATCTTCATCGTCATCGGATGTGTTCATATAAGACGAAGTATCTTTGCATTCAAACTGATTTGCATTTTGTAAACCGTCGGCTACGCTTTTACTGAAGGCATTAGCTGCATTTCCGCTGCCTCTTGAAATGGTGTCGTCTACCATTGCATTAACGGTTTTGTTGTGATCATGACCTACTCGTGTATCCTGTGTAGAGGTTCTTGTGGTACGTTCTGCAGAAGTTTGAACGCCGTTTATGATCCCTCGAATGTCTTCATTTATTAATCTTTGCATGCCGTCAGTATAAATCTTATTTGCACAAGAGGGATTATTTTCGTTTTGCTTACAATCTGATGTAAAATTATTGGCGCCGCTGATATCTTTGGGATAGAGCGTTGTAAAATCGTCACCAAGAACTTGGTAAACATCATTGGAGGGCACCGACACAACTGTAGCTCCAGCGTCCGCTGCACAACCCCGGACACCTAACACAGAGGTGTGGTTCTCTTGTGTGTACACGAAGTAGCCAAAATTTAAAGAGCTATGTACGCATGTTGAGCAAGGAATGTTTTTTGAACGTTCGGGATAAGCGTTCTGTTTCTCCGACAAAATTTCCTTCGTTATTGGACATTTCGTTTGGTGAGAAGTTTCACAGGAGATCGAACCTGAATTCTTGACAGAGTAATTATCATCAGGACCTTTGATTCCACAAGGCTGACAAGATCCAGAACCATTTAAAATTGAAGAATCTTTGCTTGAATCTCCCCTCACACAACCAGCACGCGAAGAAAAACCTTGTCCATTTGGAATGGAGGAATCTTGAAGTGTTTCCATAGATTCAGTGCCGTTTATCTCCCGACGCAGGTTGCCCGATGAGGCGAGGGCACTACACCAGCATTTGTGCTTTACGGGAGAGGTCCACTTGAAGTTCTCTGCGACAAGTTTGATAGCGGCCGAGGCATTCGATGTGAAGATTACTGCGTATTCCTCTTCTGAAGTGTTGAAATGACGTAAAATTCTGAAATGAAAATACATTTCAAACAAAAACCACTTTCAATTTATGTTATCTTAATATTATGACCGATTTATGAAGGCCCATGGAGATCGTAGCTTGAGATTGATCTACATCTAGGACAGTGAATATGATGAACAGTTACGCCAGCGTATAGCAAGTCTACTAAGAATAATCATTCTGTTTTTTACGACCAATGTGCGAAAATATAAATTCATCATCTTATTGAGCTTATGTACGTTTCATGATATTTCTCAGTGTTGCCCATGCACTTCAACTTCATTCGAATATACTGTATTTTTCCGAGAGAACGAACACCGCCATCATGCTAGATTTAATAACTCAACCTGTCCATTATTACTTTCTACATCAAATATACCAGAATTTCACAGTGAAGCATTAAAATAGCGATTTGCTCGAAGAAGCATACAGTAAAAGTTAAAGCATACTTGCACCGTGGCACTGCCTCCTAGCGACGCCCAATTTTCACTGAGAGTAGCGCTTCCTAACTTCTATTACGTCAAAGTTCGAAAATATAAGTCAAGTGAAATTCTAGACAGATTTTCGTGATGTCTCTACGATTATTTTGTGTGTATACATACAGAAGACTATATCAGCCAAAACATGGAAGAAAAAGTCTTGAAGTATTATTAATACTAGTAGACACATCTGTCAAAAATGGCGAACAAATTATGTTAATTTCTTAAGATATCACTTATTTACGGTAAATCTGACATGAAATGTGTTGTGTTTTCAGTATCACTGATACGGACTGACTTCTCTGACAGTTTCGCTGATTCGGAATACGGACCCGGGAATTTTCTCCCATCTAAATCCTCAAGAGCCTGACTGGGAGACGAACGAACGAGCATTCCTTACACTAACCTCTGCCTGGCGGCATTAAGTATCTGCGTGGAGGCATCGCTCGGTGTGTTACGAGAATGTGGGTTGCCCAGTAGGCTGTTTCTCAGTTCTGCCATGACCGCCGTCAATTGAGGGTCGTTGTAGAGCGCGGCTCCAGCATGATCCAGGTAAACCTCGTCTGTAGGAAGAAGAAGTGTATCAATAACTTTAATGAGTATTAAAATTCCTACTTAAATGTTCGATTCACGTAAATGTTCAACCTACCAAAATTTTCGGTCGACAAAAATATTCTATAAGTTTCACTTGGCTAAATCTTCGGACTGTTTTAATGGTCGACGTGCTTGAACTTTGCTTGCTATCTAAATGATCGGCCTACGTAACCATTTTTGCTATCTAAAATTCACCGTCCCTAAGCACATATTTTACTCACAAGCACAATACTTGCATACATTTTCCTCACTGGTAAAATAATTTAAGTAGAATATTTTAGTTAATTTGTCTAACTGGAATTTCATAGGCTCGAGCACACAGAATGATAGGTCCTTACGTATTATCGGGAGGACCTCATTCCCAAAGAATACAAACATTTACCCGAAATTTGGGAGAATTCCCCATGCAGTGGTTGCTCTTGCCCAACAAATTTCTCGAAAAATCCTGGTATGAAGTGTTTTTACCCTAAATTGTACATGAAATTTGCCCTGGAAAAATATTACTGGTCAATATGTTCAGAAGATATGATTATTTCATCATATGAAGCCAATGAAATTATATAGCAAGCAATTGCGACGTTCTGGCCTCCGGAATTACAAATGTAATGGTTAGGTTAGGTTAGGTTAGGTTAGGTAATTCCGGTTTTTTTAAAGGTCCTCCCGATAATACGTAAGCACCGAATGATAAGTATGAGCATAAGTTAAAACAAGAAACATAAGAATTTGAACGCGCACAGAAAGCCTTAAGGCTGTAAGAAAAATCTTTGTATAATGGCAAAATGAAACCAACATAAGTTAAAAGAAAAAATTAAGGAAAATCTGAAAATGTTTCCAAGATAATGATAGTGCTTACCTTTAAGCCTGGGCAGATGCTCAGTCCTGATTGAGTTGGGGTCGTATTGAGGGGCAATTTTGAGTTCCTTTAGGACGTCCATGTTGGTTTAGAATCTAAAAACAGCTTTAAAAAAAACGTAAAATAATTATGTTACCAAATAAAATCTATTAGAAAATCTGAAACACCTGAAAGTTTGAAACTGGGTTATTGTAGATATATTTTCAAGATCCAAAGTTACGGCTCAGTATAAGTGAATGAGAGGAAAAATCTGCTACAACTGGAATTAAATTTCAGTTCATAAACAAACCGAACTAAACAAACGAGCAGAGCTTGGTAGCAAAGCAACAGCACGCACGCTCGACAGTTTCGCTTGGACGGGTTTTTGCGCCAGCTCGAAATCGTTCCTATCAAGTCTATGTGATAACAGAAGACTATCTTGGTGCACTTCACTCACAAACACCCTACACAATTTTATCTTTGACACTCGACTATCTATACGAGTTGAAGAAAACATGATGTTGTCGCAGTCATGAAGGCATGCGTAAACGTAATCTTGAATAGAATTTCACGCGGTAATTCCTGCTATGTAGAGAAGAAAGTTATCCTCTGTTGCTGCAAGTCTGTATTTTCATCTGATTCCGTGTTTCCGTGTTTGAATTTGATGTTCTTTTACTCGAGGATAGGGTTCGTTACACAGCTCGGCCAGGAATGGGATTTAATTCTTGAAGATAGTTTTTAACATCAGCATCTCGAGAACTTACAGGAATTGTGTATCCTTCGCAGTGCTTGAAAGAGGTGCTAGTTTTCTGTTTCCATTATCAAAGGCAGCTTGAACAGTGATGATAACGTGGAGCAACAATATAGATGATAGAGATTTAAGTTTGAGAAATAATTCGTGGAGGCGGCTGAGAACATAGCCTTCGGCCCTCTGCCTCTAGAACCTCGCAGTGTTGGGTCTGTTCTTCACCTGCCTAACTGGGATGCTTTCTAGAGTGGGGAAGACACATCCGGCGATCGCATACCAACAATAACGCGACATTCAATACTCCATTAATATGTTGACTCCGAAGTGGGTCATATATGGTACACGCGATCATCTAACCTAACCTAATGTAACCAAAGCACTATCATGTATAAATATAAATTTTCGAGTTTTCTTCAAATTTGTGTTCATCAATCGAATAAGCTAGTTCTGATTAGAAAGAAAATTAATAGAGTAACCAAATTTGTGAAACCAAAATCCTTCATTTTTAAATTCACAGTAGAGATATATGTCGGCATGTAATTTTACCTGTGGGGAGAATCGAAGTCAACGTGTTAGATAGTTAAAGTCGGGATTGAATCATCAGATAGAGACTGCACATTGAGCTATTAGGGACTAGACACTAACTCAGGGATTTTAGCTCGAGTGTCGTCTACCTGATCATTCAGCGAATTCCTTCGATCTGAGATAGACGCTTGGCTCAGCAATATGAAAATATGAATACTTTGAAATGAAGATCTACTTAGAGATGGGCTGAGGCATTTGAATTTTACTGAAGGAGACAATTTAATTTCCTAACATTTTCGCTTATGAAGTTTTGAGTTGAGTCTGTGCAGTAAGAACTGCACTGGTGAGTAGTTAAAATGGCAAGTTTGAGCTGCTAGAAACGTCTCAAATGGCTTCAGTTCACTCGAAATCACAGTCTGATCAGAATCCCTAAAGAGCTTTCAGGTAATCACGACTCGAGGAAGTATATTTCGAATACTTAAAACTAAAAATTTTGAGCACAACTCAATTGGTTCACAAAACCAGCGCTAGGACTACCCTTTTTGTCTTACGACAAAGAGCTCAAATTTATGACTTACATTAAAGGCGCATGATTGTCCTTGACAAATTCACAGCAACGAAAAAAAATGAATACTTGCAAGTCATTATCCGTTCGGAGTGCATTCTCGTCCCTGGCCAAATCTGTGATGTTTAGTTAGCCCTTTGAATACAACCGAGACACCTCAGTCACGGCTCGATCTGTGTTTGGTATTATTATAGGTACATTCACATTATCTCAGCTAGAGAACTATTTGGACTGTCTTGGAACACCAGATAAAGGAATGTTGTGCATCTGGTACAACGCTAACTCAACACACTAACAATCGAAATTGACCATTAAAGCTATCAGATACTATAATTTGAATGTAAAATACATAGTTAAGTTTCGAGTAATTTTTGAAAACTATTTACACGTTCAGAACAAAAAGGTTAAACGCTGGGGTGCTACCACCGTGTTTCCCTGGTGCTGACTTCAGCTAAACTCATCCTGTCATTCGCGGCTTATAAAGAAATGTTTAAAAACAATGCTGGTAGGTACGTTAGTAATTACACCCCAAATCAGTCATTAAAATATCTGTATATTTTTTTTTATTCATTTCATTTGTTAATTTGTCGTTAAAATATCTGTACCTTTTTTGTGATTTATTTCATGTACCAGAAGTAAAATCTTCGGGAATTTTTAGTCAAAACAATTAAGTTCTGCTGCCTTAGGAAACAAACGGTGGCGTAGAACTGAACTTAATCATTTCTTCTTGAATTCGGGAGGGAAGAGTTATTGATTCATGAGCCTACTTGCGCGTCATCGTTCCCTTTTCTTCACAGGTACTCGGCATTACACGCTGGAGCAGGAATCATACATGCAAAAGATGGTCCCACAAAGTTTATAGATCGTGACGAGTCTCACGATTTTCGCTGTTCAAAAAGGAGCAGGCATGGATGATTCGACAGCATGAATTGTTCTTCTCGGTTCCCCTACTACCAAGCAGGCCTCGTTGCACTAACTGCGTATCTTTTTGGATTCTCCAACGGGAAAACCGACAATCATTCACACTCAGACCTGTTTTATTTCTGATACGATGTGGGGGTAGAGGCTGGGGTCTGAGGGCTAGTCCCATGCGATGACTTGCTGAACTGACATGTTCGAGCGAAATTAAATTTGACTGACGAGGAGAAGCTGACGTCTAGCCACAGCGGGTCTCAACAAAATGACTACACTATGATTGGTTATACAGCATTCAAGTATCGATTAAATATCGTAAAGTTAAGCGGCAGATAAATACCTCCACGTAGTTAGTTTTCAACGCTAAAAATAAAGTATGAGATACTTAATAAACACTTAATGAAAAATTACGCTAGGTAACATTTTTTAGCGACACCTTACGTACATGGAAAATGATGCACGTGTACGTGTAGTTAGGTGGATGTGTAGGTGTACGAGTACATTAATGATATAGGACTTCTTTGGTACACACATAGCCTGTTTACCTACCCGGAAATATAATTACACGTTAATTTAAGGTATGTTATTTCAAAATAGTGCCACGTCCATATTGCTCATGACAGTCATCGCGCACTAGCTGAATTTTGATGATTCAAAACCTATGATTCTGTGAATAGCAAAATCCGTTAAATATTTAAACACTGCCTAATGAAGGTACTAAAGTCACCCAGAGAGGTTTCTTAGTCAAACAATGTACGATTTTAGATTGCATGTTACAGCTAATGTTTGAGTGTCCATATGTTTTAAAAATTTTCACTCATTTAAAATAGGTACGTATTATCCTGAGCAGAAATAAATTCATTTTATGAGAAATATTTCATTAACTTTAATATAATATTTAATTGAAGAGTTCGGACGAACATTACACTAAAATTCGGTCACTTCATGTAGTTCACTTGAGTTTTCCATCATAGTCCCTGGTCGAAGAGTTTACTTACCATACGCATCGAGCAGAAAGGTACCCGACTAACAATTCAAAGTCTTCCGCAACAACTATTGGCTAAAGCTACGGCGTAAAACTAAACGACAAATATTTACAAAGCAAAAAATATCCAATTGAAGACAAAGTCAGTTCAACAGCCGCTGAAGATGCGGTTGCTCCATAACCTTGGAACAGCTGATGACGGGCGTCGTTTTTTTATCATCATTCACTCAACAGTCGGTGAATATCTAAATCGTATACAGCAGAACTAAATACACTACGTTGTCTTGGTTTCACCCTCTTGTAACGTGAACAGACACCAGAACACAAATCTCCCGGCGAAGACACTCGTTCACACACCCTTCGTTGGAAATGTTGACTCGTAACTGAGCCACAGAGCGGCAGCTGCTGACTCCGACCGATCAAGCGGCGCTGATTAGATATGACCTTGACTGTATACAGGAAAACGTTTGTGTGAAATGCTGCGGCATTAACAAGTGCTCGTATAAAATCGTTCTTTTGAAATTTTACCGAATTATATGAACTGAGAGTGATATGTAACGTTTCCATAAGTAAAATTGACTTATATTCCGATACATAAAATATTCACTCTGACCAGGAGTGATTCTATCATATGTAAACTGTTTGTGAACAGTACTTACAAAAAGAAACTTCAGGTCGGTAGGACACTATGGCCAATGGCTAAGCCCATGGATGACAAATGAGTTGAAATATTACGAATATGCCATGAATTTATTTATAATCCTATGATATACGTAACTTGCGATCGGCTCTTGCAAGTATTCACTTTTCAAATTTCCGTACTCGTATGAATCACAGTTCTATAATGATAATAGTAGTAGCTATATTTACATTCTCAAAGTTACATTCTGACAACCTCCATTCATTACTCCTACTACCACCACTACTATAACTAGAACTACTTCTACTAGTACTACTACTACTACTACTCCATTCTTCGAGACAATAGTCGTACCAATAATTATATCGCTAATTTTTTGTTATGTAGGTATTCAAGGAAGAATTGGTACCCTTAATTGTGTCCTCAATTAGTTCGAAACAATTGTTGTAGAAAAAATTGTATTCCATTCCGTCTAGACGATTGCAATCGCAATATTGTTTTTTTTTTTATTTTTTTAAATCAAATGAAGCGAAATCAGAGAGCCATGTGGGTGTCCTCCAGAAAATTTTAATTCCTTTTGCATCACGAAGCACCGATTATAAAAAAATCGTCTGATACTAGGAAAAATGCTGGTCCTGAGTGCTTTTAAATTTGGGATGTGTTCCACCTTCATCAAGCGTTGAATTTTTTCACAGGCATTTAGGATCAAATGAAAAACAATATGTGTAGAACTAGATAATGGCATCTACTGAGTTAACTATCGAATACATTGAACCAAATTTTGTCACATACATAGAACCAAACAATGATACTTATATTGCAAAAATAAATATGACCATGACCTGTGTAGGTCAAAATAAAAGGGTAGTGGATTCCTAAATATAGCCTACATAGAACTAAGTATGACCTGTATATAGGAGGTAGAACTATCGGTAGAACTATCACCCATTGAGAGAGAAGTACGAAATTAAACACCGACAAAATTATTTTCAGGGTGTCATTATTTGGCTCTACACTGGTAATATTTAATCCTAAATAGAGCAAATGTAATCTTAAATAAATCATATTTAATCTTAAATAAATCATATTTAATCCTAAATAAATCATAATCAATCCTAAATAGTATATACGGTTGGTTTCCCTCCTATTCGCACTGTATTCTTCCTGTGGACAATTTTTTTCTGTCTCTTGCCCCGTAAGTTCAGTGATGGCAGGTGCCAGAGCTCATTTTAGACTTTTATTAAGCAGAAATTTTTGGTTATTTTTTTCTACATTATAAAAAAGTATGTTACCAATTTTGGTTTGCCTCTTACGAATTAAATCTGCCGCAGGGTCTAAAAAAAAGTCTCTGAAAATTTTTATTTTACCAGAATCACAAATGGTAGGCTTACGAATTACGGAATAAGGCTAAGCCGTACTTTTTTCAGGGAAAATTTACGAAAAAATTTTCAGGGAAAATAAGGAAATGGTTGCTCAAACTTAAAATTGGAATTTCACTAAAAGTTCCCTTATTAACACATTGCTCACACATCCTCTACACTGTGTCAGTCGTTCTGTGCCAACTAATTTCATTCTCCAGTCATAACATAATATTGTATTTTTTTCCAGGCATTTCTATTTTCTGCAATACTAAGTACCTTCAAGGACGACTCTGTATCGCACTTTATTATTTCGTACCTCTATATTAACACTCTAAATTCATTTTTGTAAAGTGCTTTATATATTTAAGTGGAGGTACTGTTATCGAAAAATTACTTGAAATTTTCCTCCTAATTTTTATTCTTTTGTTTGGGCTCGTACATATTTTCAATTCCATTTGCATAAGTCATTGAAAGGAGCTTATACGTAATTAGCAAATGGACTGACACTATTTAACATCGAACTGCAGTTAGATTAGATGTGCCTCGTATTTTCTGCCGTTCGAGACGACATTCCCTCGATGCAGTGCCCCAAAATGAACAGACGTTTTCAGGGACTTGGTGAACACCTCAACGAGGCGATAAGGCTTTATCTGTCAGGTAGTCATGTTCAGATTACTCATCAGTCGATAAACCCTTGGAAGAGAGTCCATCTCTCCCACCAGAAGGATCGCTCTGTAGTCTGGCACAATACTTCGTCAGAAGAACGTGATACTTGTGAAGTTACCGTGCATTGGACCTTTTGTGTACATAGGGTGTGAGACGGAGAAAAACTATGAAGCTTTGGGCGTAGTTTGGATGTTCGTAATTATTTATGATGAGCCGTAACGAATTTTGCTTTAAAACGCTGATTTCTTGCTATGTGGGCATTACGTAGAAGAAAAGAGCGGGAGTCAATGCCGAGGATTGTAAGGGAAAGTGTTGTTGTGCTGAGATTGTTTCTCATCTTGATTTTGTGTGGTGCTCTAGTTGTTAGTTGTGCATCTAATGACTCCGTTTTGGAAATTTTCAAGTCAAGGTCCGTTACTGAGGAATCTGCAGCTGCCAGCAAGCTTTTATCGCACTGCCGCTGTGAAGGCCAAGAATGTATTTCAGCAGGAACTCATTTTAAAGTCATGCGTAAGTACCCTCGCATTTTCACTCTTTTTTCTTCCTTATTTCTCTCTCCCTCTTTTCTTCCATCTCTCTCCCTCTTTCCTCCCATCTCTCTCTCTCGTTCCTTCCATCTCTCTCTCTCGTTCCTTCCATCTCTCTCTCTTTCTCTCTCGACTCAGTTACGTGAGCCCAATAACTTAAGAAAAGTGTCTTCCAGAATTCGTTTTCGGGGTCGATAGTTTCGATGTAAAAAAACGTCCTCATTCCAGGCTATCCTTCACTGCAAACGTTGGAGGCTAATAATAAATGTAAAAGATATAGTATTATGAGTTTGAATTTCCTTTCATTAAAAATGCTGATGAGTTAGATGGCATCTTTACGCTTAAACATGCCTCGGCATTTTAACACGTTCGCCGTCGCTTGACGCACGAGTGCGTCAAGTGGTATTTTGATAGTTTCAGCTCAACTGTTATATGGCTATGTTTACATTGCGGAACTAACTTAATCAACGAGCCTAACTTCCATGGGGGCAGCGAACGTTTTAACGAGTATTTGATGATGTCCGTAATTCTTCATAACCGTAACTCTCCCCAAAAAGTAAGGCTGCGAATTTGCTATTATGAATTTCAGATCAAGTTTATGCTCCATCATAAGGGTCCCACCCATCTCGATGCCTGATTGCAAAATTTATCCCAAGTAAAAGTGACATGCATTTGTTTTTCAAAGTAAGCATTTTTATTCAGAGTAGAAAGCATTAAACACGAAGACTTGAGGAGTTCTTTTCGAAAATTCAGCCTTCGACGCTGAAAAACTTGCGTGCAGTGGCGCTATTGTGACAAAGTAGTCTTCGACTAACCCATTCCGCGTCATAGTAGCTAACAAACTAACTAACCTAATCATTCCTTGTTTGCATATTTGAATGAAAAAAGATTAATTGGTTTAGTGTAAGAGGTACTGCACGCGTTATATTCGTTACCAGATGTTGACAGGTACAACTGTAATGTTAATGTATCTCTAAAGTCGAGTTTATGTACGAGTGATACGAGTGACTTGAGCGTCACACTATGGTGAACTCACCATGGGCATGGACGCTTCATCACTTCTGCTTGCTTGATGCTTGTGAAATACACTGATGAGAACTACTGTACAATGAACTCTGAAGAACATAAATGAGAACTTCTCCTTTAATTCAGGATTTTTATTGTATTATTGAGAACTGTTATACAGGATGTTTCAGAATTCTTTAAACAAACTTAAAGGTTCGTTTTTGCGAAATAAACACATTTTACTATATGGAGGCGTGACTGAAAATGCTTAGTAAACAAGTTTTCCTTGACTCGTCTAAATCTAAAAAATACGAATGCGTTAGACGAATAAAAAAACCCTGACGAGCAGACTACGGTACTTTAAAGCGAAGTTAAAGATGCACACGGAGCTTTGATTTATATGGAACAGTCGATCAACGACTTTTAGATCAGACCATCAACGGTAATGAGCCAAATTACGAATGCTGGACTCGCAGATATATGCCTAATTTACGGTACAGCAAACGGCATGGCAATTGTAGAAGGGCTGCGAGAATTTACGGAGAAGATCTCCCAACCGGCATGTGTCGGAGCATCAAACATTCGCAGCCATACATAGGAGACTGCGTGAAACCCGATCATTCCGGATCATTATATAACATCTAGCATGGATTATGATGAGAGAAAATTTAGAACTCGTGAACTGGAACGTCGGTAGCGAGCTCTGCTTGGATCTTCTTTGGCTGCTGCTGAAGTTCCCAGTCGACGCGCCGCTCCATTCCTTCCATTCCAGTACCGCCGCTGTTCCATTCCAGTGCCGCCGCTGTTCCATTCCAGTGCCGGCGCTGTTCCATTCCAGTGCCGCCGCTGTTCCATTCCAGTGCCGCCGCTGTTCCATTCCAGTGCCGCCGCTGTTCCATTCCAGTGCCGCCGCTGTTCCATTCCAGTGCCACCGCTGTTCCATTCCAGTGCCACCGCTGTTCCATTCCAGTGCCGCCGCTGTTCCATTCCAGTGCCGCCGCTGTTCCATTTCAGGGCCAACGCTGTTCCGTTCCAGTCACGGCGTTGTTTCATTCCAGTCACGGCGCTGTTCCATTCCAGTCACGGCGCTGTTCCGTTCCAGTCACGGCGCTGTTCCGTTCCAGTCACGGCGCTGTTCCGTTCCAGTCATGGTGCTGTTCCGTTCCAGTCACGGCGCTGTTCCGTTCCCATAATCCCAGTGTCCAGGTGCCTATAGGTAGGACTGCGAAGTTGAAGCTACTTTCTAACTGTAAACTGAAGAACTATCAGGAATGAATGTTAGTACCCATAGCTTCACGTTGAGAGCTGACGTAGAGTTTCTAGAATAGAATGCATTGTTGGTCCAGATGTTTGGTAGTCGTTCATGGTCTGAGAACTTCACGAAATTGGAATCTCCAGTCGCACGTGCGGGATTTATTGCTAATTTAGCCACTTATTCTCTATTTTGTTTCGTTCGCTGTCCAATCATTTTTTGAAAAGGAAGGTGTTGCTGTTGTTGTTGTCCAGTGACTACACAGCTGAGTTCGCTTACATATATAAAAATACCACACTAGGACGTCAAAATCTCATTGCAGATGTACTCGTACATGAGATTGCAGCTAAATTTTCACTTGAATCTCCTTTTACTCATCAAAAACATGCATATGGGGTATAGCTAAATTTTCGTTTAAATTTAAGTATGTTCACAGCGCCAAATTAATTCAGACGTCATAAGCGTCAATGATATTAGGACACAACGAAAACAACAAGACACGTTTGCCAAAGCTGTCCTCCTGCCTGCAGAGGCTCCACACAGCAGCTGCAAGAACACCCTGGCCGACTTGGCGGACACGTCTTTGTGTCCGTCAGGATGGCAGGCCGCCGCGGTCAGGTCGGCTGTCCAGATGAAGGATCTAGTGGACTGCCTCCTGTGCGGCACGTCCACCGAGTTTGCAAGTAAGTCCAGTGGGGCCTCGTGTGAATATTTAGTCCCATTCGAATTGATCGCAGCTTAACACGTTGACTCCGAAGTGGGTCATATATGGTACAC